>WSYH01007188.1:0-34175 GCA_036426205.1 Ascaphus truei
CTCCCTCCACTGGCTGCAGGAGGGACCCGCTACTCTCCCCCCCCCTCTCTCCACGGACACGGGCTGGAGCACTCATACATACACACACACACACACACACACACAGGCACTCACGCACTCATACACACACACGCGCGCACACACATGCAGGCACTCATGCACTCACACACACACACACAGACAGGCACTCGCACTCACACACACAGACCGCTAACCCCCCCCGCCGCAGTACAGGGCCCGCCGTAGCCGCAGCGCAGGGCCCCGCCACCCCCCCCAACCCCCACAGCACAATGACTTCCCACCCCCTTAACTTTGTGAAACAAAAGTCACAAGACGTTGTACAGGCAAAATACATCTGTTAAAGTGCAGTTGTTTATTTCTATATAATAATTGTGTGCAGTGTGCAGTGTGTGTGCAGTGTGTGTGCAGTGTGTCAGTGTGTGCAGTGTGAGCAATGAGGAGTGTGTGTGCAGTGTACAGTGTGTGCAGTGTGTGCAGTGTGTGCAGTGTGAGCAATGAGCAGTGTGTGTGCAGTGTGTCAGTGTGTGCAGTGTGAGCAATGAGCAGTGTGTGTGCAGTGTGCAGTGTGTGTGCAGTGTGTCCAATGAGCAGTGTGTGTGCAGTGTGCAGTGTGTGTGCAGTGTGTGTGCAGTGTCAGTGTGTGCAGTGTGAGCAATGAGCAGTGTGTGTGCAGTGTGGTGCTGTGTCGAAGGGGGGGAAGAGGGGGAGAAAGGAGAAGGGCGTGGGGCACAAGCGGGGCTTGAAGGGGCAGTTGGGTGGGGCAAGCAAGTTGTGGTAGTGTGAGCAGTTACCTGTGGAGGAAATGAGCTAGGAGGGACAACATCTTGCGGCTGAAGTGTTCGAAGGGTTATGGTAAGTGTGTGTGTGTGTGCAGTGTGTGTGCAGTGTGTGTGCAGTGTGTGTGCAGTGTGTCAGTGTGTGCAGTGTGAGCAATGAGCAGTGTGTGTGCAGTGTGCAGTGTGTGTGCAGTGTGCAGTGTGCAGTGTGCAGTGTGTGTGCAGTGTGTCAGTGTGAGCAATGAGCAATGTGTGTGCAGTGTGCAGTGTGTGTGCAGTGTGGCAGTGTGAGCAATGAGCGGTGTGTGTGCAGTGAGTGTGTGCAGTGTGTGCAGTGTGTGCAGTGTGCAAAAAAAAAATGAAAAAAAAAACGGGAGCCACGGGAAAACCGCGTTATAACCGAATCGCGGTATAACGAGGCGCGTTATAACGGGGTTTAGCTGTACTTGCCCTGTGTACAGAACAGTTGTCACAGGGGCTATATTTTACACCCACGTCTCCAGACATTACCCTTATCTGTCTCTACTAGCCATATACACTAGGCCTGCAAAAAGGTGTTAACATCCAACAAACCCACTCTTTGTACTTTTCACATCCAACTTCAATCAAGGCCTTTTTAAGCCCCAGATTTCTGAAAAGATTAACCAAACATGTATTTTAAACTCAAACGTTAGCTCATTAACCCCTTAAGTACCAACAGGATTAAAATACCTACTAGCTCATGACATTATCATGACAAGGTCTGCCCGGGAAGTTGGACCTCACTGACTCAGTTCTTGCTCCTTTCACCTCCTTCTCCCTCTCACCGGCTTAACAGGCAACAATCTCAAGAACCTGCACCTGCACCCCGCTCAACAGCTTTCCTAAGACCAGGGCAAGGCTCGAGTTCCAGGCCCCTGTTTACAATGTCATTATCTTTCAACTCATATAGTTAAGACACAGGACTAAGCCAAGACAGACAATACTCACTTCTTTAAAAACATAATATTTTATACAAAAGAATTGCAAACCTTAGTAAAATAAGTTTCACAATGCTGTTTGATAGTGTCAATCCAAATGTAAAAAATGGTCTGCAACACTGTATCAATAAGGCAAATAGTTCTTAATATTCATTAACCTATATAATGCCAGGAACACCAGAGCACAAGGGTGCCACTTCCGAGTCATGTGGTCATGTGACAACGCAAGGCCAGGATACCCAAAATGGAAGTGGAGGGTGCTCTGTAGAGCTCTGTGCATCTCGCCATGGACCCTTGCGACTCACTATGGAACACTATGCTCCTCTGAGGATTTCTATATATGCATTATTTATTTATATTATGGGGGCTATGCACTAAGCAGTGATAAGTCGTTTTAAGAACGCAAACTGCTTTTAGAACGTGAAGTTCCGCCGAGCGCTATGCACTAAGCCACGCAAACGGGCACTTTGCGCTCTAAAACTGGCTTTTTCTTGAAATTTTTTCAAAGTCCAACTTTGATCGTATGATCAGCTGTTTGCGCTGAATCCTGCCCTTCAGCGGGATTCACTAAGCAACGCAAACTGATCGTACGTGAAAGTTGCGCTCAATAAAGCTCACGAGCTAAATGCAGGTGATAAAATAAGCTGGACTTAGAAAAAATTCTTTGTTTACCTTTTTGCAGGCGCAAAACCAATACAACAGGCCGGCGGGTGTCCCCGGCTGACCCCGCAGGGGCCCCCGAGGGAGGCCGGGGGTCGCGTGGGTGTCCCCGGCTGACCCCGCGGCCGTCCCGGGTCCCCGCGGGAGTCCTGGGGTACCCGCGGGCCTGCGGTACCAATGTTGTGCCAACAAAAATACTAAACAATATTTCTAACTAAATACACCCCCCTAACACATACAGTACAATAATGTGCAAAATAACTATTATCCAGATATGGATAATAGATTATTTGCCCATTATTAAACACTGCATTAGCATACCTAAATAAAAACAGCAGCCAGCTAATCCAATGAATACAAGCAGTAACAACATCAACAATGAATTAATTAAACCATTAACCAATGAAACCAATTAATTCCTAAACCAACTCAAAATGAATAGTAACACTAACCAATCAAACCAATGAATTACTACAACATTAATGAATGTAAACATTAAAAGACAAATAAATACATTCAAACAATCTCTGAAAGAACCATAAAACGCATTAGCCAACATACACTGGCGACACAGTTTATTGCACTGCGGCCAGATCCGCAAGCCGGGAGATTTCCCGGCTTGCTAGTGGCCGCCCCTCTCACGCGTCATCGGGAGCGTGCGCCCCCTGCACGCGCGTCCAGGGCTCCCCGAGGGAGCCCTGGTGTCCCGCGATTTGGGGGACGGCGTCAGGGGGTTCCGGGGGACCCGGCGGACCCGGCAGCGGGAGGGAGAGCGCCCCGATCGGAGGGCGCTCTTCCGCTGCTTCGGCGCGCGCCCGTCACCCTCCGGCGCGCGCCAGGCTACTGCTGCGGCCGAGAACGGGCAAATGCTCGAATAAACTCGGCCGCAGCAGTAATACAACATTAACTACAAACGGACACCAATCGCAAACATTTTATTACATTAAGCAGGAAAAATACAAACAATTACATCCACATAAGAAACTGACATTAAAAAAACCAACAGCAATACCAAGCCACAAATGCCCCCCAAATATTGTCATAATAATGTATTAATCTGTACCCTAAAGTGGTACAGATTAATATATTATCAGTCAATGTGCCTCCCCCAAAAAATCAACAATCACATCCAATGAAAAAACCTGTAAAAAAAGACATTTACAAACATTCAATATATTACTTACCATTAGAAGCGGTGGCCCTCCGACTCCCGGGGTAACAGGAAGCTCACGTACCTTGAAGGCCTCCAACAGCATCCGATGCCATCCGCCATGAAGATCCGGCTCAAGTACCCCAATCTTCTTTTTTCTTTCTTTAATCACCTTCTTCTATCTTCATCTGTCACCATTTCTTGATCTTCTTTATCTTCTTTCTTCATCTGTCAATCCAAAATACCCCATGTTAAATCCCAGCCGATGCTGTCTCGTCGGCTTCTTGGGGTCAAATGAGGCGTCACGGCCTTAAATATGGCTTGTGACGTCACATTTAGCCTCAAAATGGTTAACAGCCACCTGATTGGCTGTTCAAACCATGTTCTGACTTTAAAAAATTTTTTTTGACATGACGTCACTTAAAGGGAATGATGCCAGCCAATCAGAATGGCTTTCTTCATTTGCCTTTAAGATGACATCACGAAATCCAAGATGGCCGGCGTCACATGGTATTTCAGCCAGAGTGTGGAATTGGTTCCCAAAATCTGATTAGCTGAAATACCATGTGACGCCGGCACGTCCAATAAAAAATGGGCTGAGGGCCTTAGTGAATCGCGCCGCCGGCTTCATTTTTTATCGGACGCGCTAATTTTTTTCAGGCCGGCGCGAAAGCTCGGAGCTTAGTGCATAGCCCCCATAGTATCCTATACGAAAAGCTGCTAGCATAAATACAGTTCAATACCACTTTTAAACACTTTATTAGGTGACATTATGTTTTATGGGTTATAATGTACACTTTTTTGCCTTGTTCTCTTTAATGTATTAAAGTCTCACTGCACTTGTCTGTTAATGTAAGGGCTCTCACCCCTACATGATTATGCAGGTCTCCTTGGGCATCGGGCTGTCTTTTTTCCATTCTTAGGCAGGTCTGATGCCTGGGGCCCCCCCCCCCCCCCCCCGGACGTCTGACGTAATCGCGTCACGTTGTGAGGGCACGCTGACGTCACCAGGGGAGCCTCGGCTGCCAGTGAAGGGGCTGCTCTCTGCATGTCCAGCATGTTGGAGGATCGCCATATTTGCCTGTTACAGGCATCGAGGAGACTGTCTTCACAGGTACCCATGATCACCCTCTGGTGGCGCATGATGTCATCACGCCACGTCGCGCTGGCGCTCTGACGTCACATTGGGGGTGTCGACATCCAGGAGCATGGCAGCAGTAATCCTGGAGGGGTGAGTACCCATTAGTGTATAAATAGTGGTGTGTTAAGTATATCCTGTAGCCCTCTCCTTGATAAAGGCAATTTTTGCCGAAACGTTGGACTTTTTGGTGGCACAATAAATTGCACCCTCAGAAAGACTGTGTGCCTGCTTCCATTTCCTTGCCCACTTCCATATTAACCAGGCTGGTTTCTCTACAAGAGCGGTCATCCCGCCCCCTCACCACCTGGTACATCATTGTCATTGTAATGCTTAAGGGTTATAAGTAAAGTGTTGCTTACAAATAATTCCTTGTTGCATTATTAAATAAAACCAAACTAGTTGGTTATTTTTATATAATCAAATGGGAAATTATATGGTTTTTTTTCTGTGCTTTGTGAATGGAACTTCAGCATTATAATATTAGCACGCCAAAATTGTTCAATTTTTTGTCTTCTTATAAATTGACTACATCAGCTTAAATTACTGCTTTAACACAGCTGCTAATTTACAATGGCATATTTTACTTCAAACAGCATAACTATGAAACGCAAACCCTTTAATCACTGTTAGTTGCTTTAACATTGAAACAATGCTGATAAGAATTTGTTGATTCAGAAACTGTAGCTCACCCAAAGACTTTGCTGCAGGTCTGTTTAGTCAGATCAATGAAGAACATAATAGCAATCCTTCTGTCACGTTCAGATAAAAACAGAGAAGACCGGTTTACTGCTTCACAATTTGCTTATGGAACAAATGGTACGGAAACATTCAGAAGGGGGATTTAAAAGCAAGTGGATATATGTATTTAGGATTTACATGAGTATTTTTTTATAAGAATTTGTAGGTCAAGGATAATCTATATGTAGGGCAAGTTTTAATATCTTTGCAGTGCCTATGCATGCATTTTATTTAGATGTATTACAGACCTAGTTATTTTCAAACCTAGTTCATCCATACAACTTAGATAAGTACCATATGTGCTGTGCTCAGGACCACCTACAGGCGGGGGGGGGGGGGGGACAGCCGCCACAACTGTCCCAGGCTTGGCAGCAGAGGGGGACCAAGCCTGCCTTTTCCATTCCTCTGACAGGCCGAAGCTCAACAAACCGGACTCATCGCAAACAAAGAGATAGGGGTTTGTTATTTTGTTGTTTTTGTATGTTTTGCCTGGATAAAGGAACAGGCTCAATAAAGCGAAGATATAATTGCACCCAAATCGGTCTCCATTATATGTACCTCTGCACACATCTCTTACAGTCACCCTTACATTCTATACTTGCATTTTAAAAATAACAGTTGCAGAGAATTTGCCTTTCAGTACAGTTTAAACAACCACATACATATTTAAGGTAACAGGTGTTGCCATGGCAGTAGCTGATGCCAGTGGAATAATAAACTGGTGAAAATTAAACAAAAACAATTGAAATATTTTTTAAGAGAATAAGAAGCATAGGAAGAGAGGCCAGGGAGGGCGACCGGAAAACAAGGAGGGGGGAGATAGGAGAGAGGGAGAGGAGAGAGAGAAGAGAGAGGAGAGAGAAGAGAGAGAACAGACAGACACGACAGACAGACAGACAGACAGACAGACAAGACAGACAGAGAGAGGTGAGGGAGAGAAGAGGAGAAGTATGATGATAATGATGAAGATGAGAGAGATATATATAATATATGTGTGGGTGTGTGGTGTATAATATACATATATATATATCTATATATATATATATAATATATATATATATATATATATATATATATGTATGTATACTACAGTATATGAAAACAAACAAACACATAAAGTCACGAAATCATGACGAAATGCGTTGGTATGTGAGTTGCTGACGTGCCTCCAAGCTGATCTCAGGCAAGCAGCTGATTTACAACAGGCAGTGCAACGCGAGGCTGAGGGAACCACTTAACATAGTGAGGATGCTACACCGCTGACAAGAGCAGATGCTTTTGTGATTTTCAGCTACAAAGACTCCGGTCCTCCTGCTCCCATGGTGAAAAATGTCTTTAGCACTGAGTATTAATGCTACATTCCTTTATGTTTTAACCCTGTTGTAAGTGCATGTCCTATCGATTGGGCATTCTCCCTTTTAATAAATCCCCTATTCTATCACAGATTTATGCTAAGGAGCTTGCACTTCTTTTTGTTTTTTTTTCTCTCTGTATATCTGTGTGTGTATATATATATATGTATATATATATATGCTTTTATTTGTGCGAACTTTCTAGATACACTGTCTCTTCTTCCAGCGATGGTACATTGAATAAAGCTAGCAAGGATAAAACTTAAAAACAGTGTGGTTGATATATTATATATATATATATATATATATATATATAGATATATATATAGATATATATATAGACATATATATATATATATATATCTATATAATATTATAGATATATATATATATATTATATATATATTTTAGAATGCATTATATCCACGATGATACATGCTTGTCCCAGCTTACATCTTTTTTTATATATAAAACACCAGGGTTAATTGCCATTGACTTCAAAGTAAATGATCACAACTTAAGTTCCAAATTCAAGATGGCTGACCACAAGCCTTTGTAAAAACAAAATACAATTTCCATTTGAAATGTGTCTAAATATATAAAATTAAATTTTTGGTTTAGAAACATAACTTTCTTTGTGTTCCTGAATTTAAAATCTCTGTGTTTGTCCATTGTACTGTATATCTGTGTCTAAATGTGCAGACATAGGACTACATTCGCTAAGCTTCATTAGCCTTTTTGATGTGATGTTAACCAGATGCAGTATTCATTAAAGCAAATAATGTGGGGGAGGGGGGGTGCATGTGCGGCGCTGAGCGGAAAACCGTGTGAGAGACCTGCTCCTGACCTAGGTGGACTGGACAGCAAAATGTAACAAGTCAGGGCTATCTGTCGATCCACAAAACACCTGATCCAAAGTGGTGAGACTGCTCCGATGGCCCCCACTAAACCCAGCAAGATCCTCCAGAAGGGGGTAAAACAATTCTTCACGAAAAAAATCTCCACAGCAGCTTCCAAAGATGGCGGCCGGAGAACTCATGACAACTCTGAAGCAGAGTCAGACTCGGAGATGGAGCAGGAGTCATAGTATTCTACACAAAAATACATTGAAGACTTATTCTGTAAACTGAAAACCCTGTTCCATGCAGAGATGCAGGAGTCCCTGGAGGAATTCAGGCAGGAAATTGCCTCACTTGGTGGATGCACAAACCGTTTGTAGAAGATATCCAACAAGGCAGTTAATTCTGAACGAGCAGCGGAAAACAAGGTGCAGGCCCTCCAGAATCAGAAAAGACCTCAAAGAACTGGCAACCAGATAGGAGGACGCAGACAGCAGGGCAAGATGGAACAACCTCTGCATTAAAAATATCAGAAAAAAACCACTACGGACTATGAAGCCTACCTGCTCAGATGGTTCCGCTCACTTCTCCCTGATCTCCCTGCGGAGCAGTTCCTCATGGATTGCTGCCACAGGACTCTCCGCCCTAAGCTGCAACCAGTAGACACCTGTGCTCAGATTACACTATTATAAGACAAAAGAGTCTTTAGTCTCTTGTTCTGCCGGGAGCAATGGAACACACTTTTGAAAACATCTCTATGCAAGTGTTCCAGGACATCGCGCCCCTGACACTCGCACATCAAAGATCCCTGAGACCAGTGATGAAGGTCCTTCGTGGGGGGGGAGGTACGATACCGCTGGGGTTTCCCCTGCTAAATCCAGACAAACCGTGAAGGCCGCAACTTTGCTCTGCGGGCGATCGAGGAGGCAGTATTCTTGGAGAGCCTAGGGATTGTCCCAGCACCGTCCCTACAGAGACCAAAAGCGCAGAAGATCCCAGATCTGCAGTGGTGCCACGCAACCTCAAAGAGAGGGTCAAATGGAAGATCATAGGGGGCCGTCGCCCTTGGAGGAGACTCGCTGAGTGAGTTGCAGACACAACACGTTGGCGTGCCCAGGCATCCTCGGTCTGTCTCTCAGAACTTTTCTTAGAACTCTCAATGTAGATAGACACTTACCTTGCTAGCTCCCAGGAGGTGCAGTACCATCACTCGCTCATGCGGGAGGCATTTTTCCCTCCAAAGTTATATAGTTATGTTATGATATACTGCTCGTGCTATACACCATAGATACCATAAGGCCTCTCATTCAGTCTAAAATTACTGCCTCGGCTCCCAATGGCTGAACAAATTTTATGACATACACAAAGTACTCCGGGCTTTATGTAGGCCCGCAGTACTTTGTGTATGGGGCTTATATAGGCCACAAACCCAATGAAGACTATTTCTTTTTCTAGAACTGTAAGGGTAGACCACCTGCTGCCTTGCAGCACCAACAACCGCACATGTGGGAGGTATCCCTGAATACAAAATTATACTGTTATCATATTTGTGTAATGTGCAATAGATTATATTACTGGCTGTAGATGTTTGAAGGTTGAACATATTCTTAAAAGGCTGCCTATTCTGGCCTGTTTTGAGATTTAGATCTGCCTCCCACTTCACCGGAAGGCTTTTGAGTAGGTCATGCACTGGCCCCACATTGCTCCCCCCATTTTCCCTAGCCTTGATACTACCATTTCCCAAACCTGCAATTTGGGCTATCTGGTCCGGGCTCTGTAACCCTCCCGGACCCGCCTATACCCTCCTATTCCCTTTTGTCCTTCTCAGGTTTTTTTTTCTTATCCTCATCTCAACAGCATCACTCAATTCCAGAATGAAGTTCGTACCCTCAATTAAGTGGTACAGCTCTGCTACTCAGTTCTACAAGCCCTTCCACAGTCCTTTCTCAAATACCATGCACAGTATATACCATTCTTCTCTTGGATGTAAACGTGGGCCTTAGGCCAAATGCATCTCAGATTACATTGATGCTTAGACCCCTGATAAAATGTCCCTTAAAATAATCTCATATAATACCAAAGGTTTTAATAACTCCAAGAAAGACATATAGCCATGGCGGATTACAGGAAATCTGCGGGTTATATAATTCTATTACAGCAAACTCAATGAATAAAAACGGACCACTAAGAATTTACGACAATAACTTCAAATTAATATATTTGGCCTTGGCACCTGTGAAAAAAAGAGGCCTGGCAATCCTGATACACAGGGGACTTCAGTTTGCCCCAGACAGGGTAGTCCGTGGTAGTGAGGGAAGGTATCTGATCGACATAGGCTCTATCCATGGGGTTGAGATGATGATTGCCAATGTATATGTCCCTAATGAAAACAGGTCAACATTTTTTTTTTTAATTCTTTAAGAAATTGGGGAACACTATGAGAGGTCAGATCATCCTTGGAGGTGATTTTAATGTTCCTTAAATAGCTACCTAGATTGAACATGGAGACAGTGGCCCCTCTATGGAGACAGTGGCCCAAGAAATAATGGACTATTTTCAGCTTAACGCAAATAGTGTCTCCTCTCAGTACTCACTCTGGGAATCCCATAACGCAGTAGTGAGAGGGAAGATTATAGGCATAGCCTCACACAGAAAATAATTGAGAACTAAAAAAATTGAAGATCTTAGAATAAAATCATAAGCATAGTCATTCAGTATTACCGGAACTCTTAGCACATAGGAAGGAGTTGAATGTGTGCCTCTGAGGGGGCAGAGAGCAAATTGACCTGGACCAAACAACATTTTTTTTTTTAAGAAAGGCAACAAGATCGATTCCATGCTGGCACACCGACTTAGACGAGGCCAACCTCTTCATAGCATCCAAACGATCCAAAACAAACAGGGTAATCTGACCATGAACCCAATTGAGATAGTGAAGGGATTCAATACATACTACTCCTCTTTATATGATGGGAAAAAATACAATGAAAACCACAAGCTATTGAAGGGATCTACTGCACCGACACACTTTATTCGAGCAAATACCCGGTATGTACCTGGCAGATACCTGGAATGCGCCGCTCCTCACCTCTGACAAGCCCCGTTGCATTTGCCTTCCCAGCCTGGGTTCATGCCTGGCTGATGGGCGGCTGATCTGTTAAATGATAATGATTAGGATTTAATAGGCTGCAATGCTTCGCGTGTCTACCAGATGGCATAAATTCATGAATTGTAATGCAGTATATATATATGTACTGTGCAGTATTGCAGCCAGCGGGAATAAAATGCTTCAATCCCTGCCGGAAAATAACTCAATGCACTCGGGCAGAAAACAGTCACAAACCTCAATACACCCGGGTATACCCGAATTCGTGGGACTAGCCGAGCTCGAATAAAGTGTGTCGCCAGTGTAGAAAGATACCTTTGTGAGGCGCATCGAGCAGGAATGTCTTAATGCCCAGATCTCCTCAGAAGAGATATTGAAGGTGATAAAGGAATTTAAGCCATCCAAAGCCCTGGATCAAAATAGTTTCCCAAATCTATATTTTAAAAAATGTGCACACCTTCTAACACCATATCTGCTAAAACTATCCAATTCTATACTAGAAGGAGAACATTTCCCCAGTAATAGGTTTCTGGCCCATGTCGGCCTTATCCCCAAAGAGGTCAAAGACTCTACATGCTGCCCCAGTTAAAGCCAATTTCACATAAATGTAGACCTTAAAATCTTCTCCAAAATGTTAGTGAACAGGCTGAATATAGTCCTGCAAGGGTTGGTCCACCCAGACCAAGTAGATTTCATACAAGGCAGATAATACACTGGCGACACACTTTATTGAAGTGTGGCCAGTTCCGCAAGCCGGGAGATTTCCCGGCTTGCAAGTGGCATCCCCTCGGCGTGCCGCGCGTCACCGATGCGCGGTCACGCGTCATCGGGGGCCTGCGCCCCCTGCACGCGCGTCCAGGGCTCCCCGAGGGAGCCCTGGTGTCCCGCGATGTGGGGGACGGCGGCAGGGGGTTCCGGGGGACCCGGCGGACCCGGAGAGGAGAGGGGGAAGCCGCGATCGGCAGGCCTCTCCTCCGCTGCTTCGAAGCGCGCCCGGCACCCTCCGGCGCGCGCCAGGTAACTGCTGCGGCCAAGAACGGGCAAATGCTCGAATAAACTCGGCCGCAGCAGTACGTTATGAGCAATACTGTAGGTCTCATAGCCCAAGTAAAAAAGAACAAATAACTAGCGCTTATGCTATCCCTTGACGTGGAAAAAGCGTTTGACAGTCTGGACTGGGAATTTATGAAGGGCACTCATGCAGTTCAGTTTCATGGAAAGCTTTCTACGGGCGGTGTTGGCCCTGTAAACAGCTCCCTCAGCTAGAGTTTTTGTGTGGTGGCACAGACACGTACATATTTCCAATCAAAGGGGGTAACAGAGATGTTCCCTGTTGCCTCTTTTATTTGTCCTGTCATTATAGCCCCTAGCTTCTCACATTAGATCCAATGCTGAAATTAAGGGGGTCCAAGTAAATGACAAAAAATTTAAAATGTTACTGTTCGCTGATGATGGCCTTCTCTCCAATACCAAACCATTCATCTCTCTTCCAAATCTCTTTCACGAATTGGGGTGTTTTAGTGGGATATCGGGATTTAAAATTAACAAACTTAAATCAAAAGTATTAATTTATCTGAGGAGATCAAATTGATTTTTAGTGGTACAGAGGTGCGCTAAAATACTTGGGAACTTACTTAACAAAGGACTTCAACTCGCTTTATCAAGCTAACTTTCCGCCCTTATTCAATTCCCTTAAAGCGGACCTGATAAGGTGGTCCAAGTTTAACATCTCATGGATCGGGAGGATAAACGCAGTAAAAAATGAACCTCCTACCACGTATCCTTTCCTTGTTCTACACTTTACCAAACCTTGCAGGAATAGTGCCCCCTAGCGCTATTCAAGATCTTCAATCACATATTAAGTCTTTTATTTGGTATAAGAAAACTCCTCGAGTGAACAAATCTATCCTTTACCTACCCAGATCGGCCAGAGGTTTTGCCTTACCGTGTCTAATTTCATATTACAGAGTGGTCCAATTTAGTCAAAAATGCTTTCATGGCAGTCCAGAAATAACATAAAGAGATGGGTGGAGTTAGAGGCAGAAATAGTGGCCCAATTGCATATAAGCTCCCTTCTTCGGCAACCGGACTCGGTCTCTAAAATGGCCAAGGAGACCCTACGCACGATCTCCCATATAATTAATTTCTGGGATAAGACTAAAGAGAGGTTTAACCTGTCTACCAAAAACTCCATGATGACCCCAATTTTTTCCATCCTGGATTTTGGCCCTGGCCTGTGCCTTCAGGGTTTTGGGGTCTGGAGGGAGAGGGAAGTCCACAGAGTGAAGGACATGCTCTGTAAAGATAAGTCCCAAGATTTTACTGCACTAGATGAGACCCTCAAAGTCCCCAATAAATTATCATTATGGTATTTACAAGTAAAGGGATTTGTCCAGCGGGTTTGCCCACCTCCTGTGTTGTGCCAATTCGAGAAGATCTATCTGGAGGCTCCTGCTCAAAAAGGCTTAACTTCTACTCTCTATAGCTCAATCTTTCTCCAATACCCAAAAGATAACTATAATTTCATAATCTAAGATTGGAGTCGGAGGACTGGAGGAGATATCTTTGTGGCCACTGCCACAAGCTCCATGTGCACTTCAATTAGAGAAAATTCCTATAATGTATTATACATGTGGTATTTAAAGCCAGTAAAACTCTCTCGGATGTTCCCAGGGGTATCTTACACCTGCCCTAAAGGGTGTGCTCATAGGGCCACTATGTTACATATGTGGTTATCTTGCCCGGAGTAAAGGCCCAGTGGGAAAACCCTCACAAATTTACGCAGAGTGTCATGGGTTTTTCTTTCCCGCTAGACACATGGTCATGACTCTTAAAAAGACCATTGAGAGATGTAGATAGGAACTCCAACAAACTGATCTCTCATATTATGACGGCGGCGAGATGTTCCATCGTGGCCTCCTGGTTGGGGGCGGACATACCAACCCTATCCCAGATCAACCAAAGAATTTGGTTCTCCCTCAAAATTGAGAAATTAACTGCTATCTTCAGCGATACATGCCCCAAATTCCAGAAAGTCTGGCAACTGATAACCTCCACTTGAGAGGACAGACTCCTCTTACACGGACCTCCATTTGGGTTTAGGCCGGTCACACTCTCCGGGCCATCAAGTTCTTCTATTGAGATAATGTCTTCTGTTGTTTGACTAATGTCTCACAACCTTGGTTGGAGTCAAGTGTATTGATTAAATATATATATATAATCTGAGTGGAAGACAATTTGATATATGACCCCATCTCTCCACTTGCCCCCAATCTCTTAATTTTGTACCCCCCTCCCCCTTTTACTGTACTATTCAATGTCAAAAACAATTCAAAATTATAAGTAAAAAAAACAAACAAATAACGTAACGTTAACCAGAGATTACTCCCATAAAGAGCATGGCGTTATTCTAAATTATATTTACAGATGGTGTCTGTAACAACCCCTGTGTGCTGCGTGCCGCACACTGTACTGTAATTGTGAAGCGTTTTGAGTTCCATTGGGATAAAAGCGCTATATGAAATAAATGTATTACTATTATTATATGCAAATTAGCTTCTTACATCTCAAATCATATTCATGCCATATCCTCTAAGCTCTGTAAGATTCACACCAGGAAATAATGCTACTTTGAGTCATACTGTACTTACCTCGTGTGTTTAGTCACAGCCAGACACTAAAATAGGGCTTTCACAGGGAGCCAGGGAAGGAGCGGAGAGAGGCAGAAAAGGGAGTAGCACCAAGACTTAAATAATGCTGTGTTACATGAAGACATTGCAACGTTATCTTGAATTATAGGCTAAAGCAGTAAAATTCAGGGCATTATTGAAAACCCTGCTCTCTGATTGGTTAAAATTCCGGGCATTATCGAATCAGTAATGCCCGGAATTTAAGCAGCAGAATGTGTAGTTTTCAATGTGTTTATTTCCAGCCAATCAGCTCCCACTTTTGAAGATTGGGACAACTATGGCAGTTTTCCAGGTCTTAGGGATATGGCCTGCAGACAGAATAGAGTTGACTAGGGAAGCAAGCGGTTTGGCAATGGCTGGGGCACCAAGTCTTAGGAACTTCGATTGCAGTAAGTCAGGTCCACATTGGCTGCTTAGTTTTAATTTGAGGAGCGCTTGAGTAATCTCCTCTTCAGATACTAGGACAAATTGAAAATTGTGCGCTGTTGGGAGAGGGTGAGGCTATTGGGGTACTCTCAGAATGAGGTTCATGTTTGTAGTTCGGGTTGCGTTTCACTAATAAGTCAGTAGCACAACCCACAAAGTATTCATTTAATGCATTTGCAACGCCAGTGGAATTTGTCAGAGTAATATCCTCCTTAATATTATTACATGGTTGTTGATGGCTAGAAGGCTAGAATATATTGTTGATGCCTTACCAGAAGTTAGCTGGATTTGATGTATTCTGGTGAAGATTGTCAGAGTAATATTGTGCTTTTACATGTCTTGTTTGTCTCTTGCACATATTCCGCAAGCATCTGTAGTTTGATCTTTGGCAGTGCCAGTTACTTTGTTGCTGTTCTACAAGGCATCCTTAAGATGGTAGTGCGCTGTAAGGTCAGTTGTAACCCTCAGAATGTGGGCCCCCGTACTCTTATTCTGCGTAGTGGAGCATGGGTATCATGCGGATTGGGATTGGAAATAGTTGAGTACAAGGTCAGGAATTAAGATGATTCTGTACCAAGGGCAGTTGGTAAGGGCAGCCAGAAACTGTTGTGTGAAAGTTTGATGTGAATCAAATATATATTCAGCATAATAATTAGTATAATTATATGCTGAATCTATAATTTATCTATTGCTTCATAGCTAACACTATAGGAGTGCACCTATTAAAAGTGTTTGTGTATACCTGTATTTGTATTTATTTATCGTGCATTGCTTTAGAAAACACAGAAGGTAGAGCTACTGAAGACTTCAACACAGTAGGTTTCCCGTCTCATCTTGAGACGGGGTAGCTACATACCCAGAAGTGTGTATTTCCATGAAAAACTTTGGGGAATGTTTAAAAAGACGGCCAAGATTCATAATGGCTAACTGGTTAACTTAGCTCTTATAACTGCAGCAATTTTTTCCGAGAAAGGAAAGTGTGCTAGACATTATCTAATGAATAAACTATATGCAACATATTTGTTGTACTGTTTGTAAGCTGAATAACCTAGCTCCAATTTGAAAATAATTTATATAACAAATATTATAGGCTAAAGCAGTAAAATTCCGGGCATTATTGAAAACCCTGCTCTCCGATTGGATAATGCCCGGAATTTTAACCAATCAGTAATGCCCGGAATTTAAGCAGCAGAATGTGTCGTTTTCAATGTGTTTATTTCCAGCCAATCAGCTTTCAGAACAGCTGAGACAGGGCAGGGGATTCGACTGATTGAAGTAACAGATTTGAGACAGGGCAAGGGATTGGTCAGGACGTATCAGCCACGGGTTGACTCCTCCCCCTCCCGAGCTGACAGAATAATGTCAACATTCACAATTATTTTGTAAGCCTTCTTTGCAAAACGTTTTGAAAAGTTGCTGTAGGGACAGACTGCATTTTAAGTAAGATATTTGTGGTTTTGAAGTTTGGAAAACGTTTCATTTCTTTGTGACTTTTTGCCAGCTATAAATGTCATTGAGGTTATCGTAAAGTTCACATAAGGAACCAAAGCAGAAAACGAATTGGAAGATAAGGTTTTTTGGATGGCAACAATCAGGGAGGGTGTCACGTCAGACACCAGGCTAGCATGCGCCCTGCATACGGGACAAGGGTTAATATGTGTCGCAAAGGCCAATCGATCCGAACCTCTTCCTCCCAAGGTCAGTCAAATGGACAATATCTCCTCTCACAGATCAAGGGATCAATACACAACCAAAGCTGCCCACACTTCATCCTCCTCAAAGGTCCTAAATTGTTGTATCCTCCTCAAGCTGTCCCAAAATACCACGCACGAACGCACAACAAGTGAGCATGTGACTACAAACCCCCTTTCTATCACTCTGCAAGGAAATCAGCGAGTTAATTATTAACCCCTACTCAATTGCAAATCTCTAACTATCACACTGCTACCACTGAGGGTATGCAAATATGATAAAGACTTTCAGACTTAAGATATTTCCAGGGCATCAGGTCCGTTTATTATAGAAAAAACTATGCACTTGTAGCACACCCGATCAGTTTGTACAAATACAGTATTGTTGTCTGAATGTGTCCATATCTCCTCAGAGCGTGCAATAGTTTAATTAGTCAGTTTTTACCTTATTAAATTGTGTTATATATATGTAAGGGTATTTCCCTTGAATACAGGACGTACTACTCTGTGTATACCGTGTGGCTCTCAGGGAAGCCTAAGACCTCGCTGGGGAGCATGGGGTACAGACTATAACACAATACGTGGTGTGCAACGCATCCACTGCGATGGCTCCCGCCAGAGGTAGGAGTGGTTCCACGCAGGATAAATATATATATCACTCACACACCGGGCCATAAAATAACCAATGACTTACTGTAATGCTGTACTATTCATAAATCAACAGGTGTCCCTCTTAGAGGAGGACACTGCGCATATGCGTCTGCAGGACGCTCCACCTACACTGGGTGATCACAACCATGTCATCAATAACCCCACACAATATGCCCCGCACCCTTAAAGGGGAGATATGTGTGACAATGCGCAGCCACTAGTGACTGGCTCTTTGATATTATCAATATGTCGGATAGTTGGTGCACTTGTTGATTGGGTACTGCCGAGCATCCAGTGCCCGGGCATGCCAAGGAGCTTCAACAAAGGATCCGAGGCTGACGAATACAGGAAACAACACCGGGGCGATCCCCCCCCCCACCCGGAGTGCGGCTGCAGCGGCAGCGGAGGTCTGAGTCCAAACCTAGGAGGGACGCGCGGCGTGCTTCATGTGTGTCCCTAACTGACTCTCTGTCAGTAAGTGCAGGGTCCCTAACCTGGGGCCATGTCCCTACAACCTACAATTATGGACTCAGGGCTATCTGGGGCCTAGGGGGTCTGTGGCCTAGGGCAGGATTCACTGACTCCTGACACCTACCTCCTTCCACCAGCTGCCCTGACGCCGAACTGACTAGTGTGTTCCAAGCCCGCGAAATGGTATCTATTCTCCTGCGGGAGATGATGTAGTATATATATAAATATATAGTGCTAGATTGCCAGAAAAGGTATTACAAAAAACATTACAATTCCAATATAATGCATAACATCTTCTTAAATATAAAAGTGGGAAAAACATTAGAAGAAAACCTATATGTATCAAATGCCATAGATGTCCCCCAGAGAGGGCGTCACTGGTAAGAGACGGGCATGAAAATATCCCATATCTGGTGTCAAATACTCCTCTGTACATCTGATTTTCTTAATACAGCTAAACCCCGTTATAACGCGGGTCTCGGGGTCCACCCCGAGACCACGCGTTACTAAACGGGGTCGCGAAAAAAAAAATGGCCGCCGCGGCTAGCGATATTCATCCCGCGGACGAGATGGGATGCGCGGGCATGTCCCTCCGCTCCCCGCTTCCCCTGTCACCGCGGGACAGCCCGCGGGGCAGGAGATGGGAGCGGGAGTCCCTCCGCTCCCCGCTTCCCCTGTCAACTGCGGACAGGCCGCGGGGCAGGAGATGGGAGGGGGATTGTCCTCCTGTCCCCGCCTTCCCCTGTCACCGCGTCGTGACAGCCCGCGGGGCAGGAGGGATGGGAGCGGGGATGTCCCTCAGGTCGCCGCTACATCAGATCCGCTGCCTGCATGGAGTGGTAGCGGGGGGGTTCTTCTCCCACGCTGCCCTGGCGCTCACGCTGCTGCGCGGGAGGAGGGGGGGGGGAGCGGGTGGTGGTGCTGGTCGCGGCCTTCCTTGCTCGACCCCACCCCGTCTGTGTAGAGTGAGAGAGGTGTGTGTGTATGTATATATGGGAGAGAAAGGTGTGTGTGTGTGGGTGCGGAGTGTGTGTGTAAGTGTCTGTGAGGTGTGTAAGTGTTGAGGGTGTGTGAAGTGTGTGTAAAGTGTGTGTAAGTGTGTGTGAGTGTCTGTGAGTGTTAGGTGTGTAAGTGTGTGTGAGTGTCTGTGAGTGTGAGTGAGTGTGCGTGAGTGTGCGTGGTGTGCGTGAGTGTGTGAGTGTGTTGTGAGTGTGTGGAGTGTGCGTAAGTGTGTGTGAGTGTCTGTGAGTGTAAGTGTGTGTGTGAGTGTGTGTGAGTGTCTGTGAGTGTGTGTAGTGTCTGAGTGTGTGTGGTGTAAGTAAGTGTAAGAGCCGGAGCGGGAGGTGGGAGGTTGACAGGGAGGGGGGGCATGGCTTGAGCGGAGGGACCCGCTACCCCCCCCCTCCCTCCCTACACGGGCTGCAGGAGGACCCGCTACTCTCCCCCCATCCCCGGACTGCAGGAGGGAGCTGCTACTCTCCCCCCCCCTCCCTACACGGGCCTGCAGGAGGGACCCGCTAATCTCCCCCCCCTCCCGGATGCAGGAGGAGCTGCTTACTATCCCCCCCCCTCCCGGATGCAGGAGGGAGCTGCTACTCTCCCCCCCCTCCCGGACTGCAGGAGGGAGCTGCTACTCTCCCCCACTCCCCACTCCCTCCAATGGCTGCAGGAGGGACCGTACTCTCCCCCCCCCTCCCTCCACGGACTCGGGCTGGAGCACTCTACATACACACATACACACACACACACACACCACAACACAGGCACTCACGCCACTCATACACAACACGCGCGCACACACATGCAGGCACTCACGCACTCACACACACACACACAGACAGGCACTCGCACTCACACACACAGACCGCAACCCCCCCCCGCCGCAGTAAAGGGCCCGCCGTTAGCCGCAGCGCAGGGCCCCCGCAACCCCCCCAACCCCCACAGCACAATGACTTCCCACCCCTTAACTTTGTGAAACAAAAGTCACAAAGACGTTGTACAGGCAAAAGTACATCTGTTAAGTGCAGTTGTTGTTTATTTCTATATAATAATTGTGTGCAGGTGCAGGTGTGTGCATGTGTGTGTGCAGTGGTCAGTGGGTGCAGTGTGAGCGAGGAGGAGTATTGTGTGCAGTGTACAGTGTGTTGTTGCAGTGTGTCAGTTGTGTGCAGGGTGAGCAATGACGCAGTGTGTGTGCAGTGTGTCAGTGTGTGGCAGTGTGAAAATATGACAGTGTGTGTGCAGTGTGCAGTGTGTGTGCAGTGTGGTCAATGAGTAGTGTGTGTGCGTTCAGTGTGGCGTGTGTGTGCAGTGTGTGTGCAGTGTGTCAGTGTGTGCAGTGTGAGCAATGAGCAGGTGTGTGCAGTGTGGTGTGTGCAGTGTGTCAGTGTGTGCAGTGTGAGCAATGAGCAGTGTGTGGGCAGTGTGCAGTGGGTGTGTGCAGTGTGTCAGTGTGTGCAGTTGGAGCAATGAGCAGGTGTGTGTGCAGTGTGCGTGTGTGTCGTGTGCAGTGTGCAGTGTGAGCAATGAGCAGTGTGGGCAGTGTGTGCAGTGTGCAGAGTGTGTGCAGTGTGGTGCAGTGTGTGGGCAAGTGTGTGTGTGTGCAGTGTGAGCAATGAGAGCAGTGTGTGTGCAGTGTGCAGTGTGTGTGCAGTGTGCAGTGTGCAGTGTGCAGTGTTGTGTGCAGTGTGTCAGTGTGAGCAATGAGCAATGTGTGTGCAGTGTGCAGTGTGTGTGCAGTGTGGCAGTGTGAGCATATGAGCTGGTGTGTGTGAGAGTGAGTGTGTGCAGTGTGTGCAGTGTGTGCAGTGTGCAAAAAAAATGAAAAAGAAAAAAAAAACGGGGGAGCCACGGGAAAAACGCGTTATAACCGAATCGCGTTTATAACGAGGCGCGTTAAACGGGGTTTAGCTGTACTTGCCCTGTGTACAGAACAGTTGTCACAGGGGCTATATTTTACACCCACGTCTCCAGACATTACCTATCTGTCTCTAATAGCCATAACACTAGGCCTGCCAAAAAAGGTGTTAACATCCAACAAACCCACTCTTGTACTTTCACATCCAACTTCAATCAAGCCTTTTTTAAGCCCCAGATTCTGAAAAGATGAACCAAACATGTATTTTAACTCAAACGGTTAGCACTCATTAACCCCTTAAGTACCAAAGGAGTAAAATACCTACTAGTCTATGACATTATCATGACAAGGTGCCCGGGGGAAGATGAGACCTCACTGACTTCAGTTCTGCTCCTTTCACTCCTTCTCCCTCTTCACGGCTTAACAGGCAACAATTAAAAGAACCTGCACTCTGCACCCCCTCAACAGCTTTCCTAAGCCCAGGGCAAGGCTCGAGTCAAGGCCCTTGTGTAACAATGTCATTATCTTTCAACTCATTATAGTTACGACACAGGACTAAGCCAGGACAGACAATTACTCACTTCTTAAAAAAACATAATATTTTATACAAAAGAATTGCAAACCTAGTAAAATAAGTTTCACAATGCTGTTTGATAGTGTCAATTCCAAATGTAAAAAATGGTCTGCAAACACTGTATCAATAGGCAAATAGTTATTAATATCATTAACCTATATAATGCCAGGAACACCAGAGCACAAGGGTGCCAACTTCCAGAGTCATGTGGTCATGTGACAACGCAAGGCCAGGATACCCAAAATGGAAGTGGAGGGTGTCTCTGTAGAGCTCTGGGCATCTCGCCATGGACCCTTGCGACTCACTATGGAAACACTATGCACTCTGAGGATTTCTATATATGCATTATCTTATTTAATTATGGGGGTATGCACTAAGCAGTGTATAAGTCGTTTTAGAACGCAAAACTGCTTTCGAACGTTGAAGTTCCGCCGAGCGCTATGCACTAAGCCACGCAAACGGGCACTTTGCGCTCTAAAACTGGCTTTTCTTGAAATTTTTCAAAGTCCAATTTGATCGTATGATCAGCTGTTTGCGCTGACCCTGCCTTCAAGCGGGATTCACTAAGCAACGCAAAACTGATCGTACGTGAAAGTTGCGCTCAATAAAGCTCACGAGCTAAATGCAGGTGATAAAATAAGAGGACTAGAAAAAAAAATTCTTTGTTACCTTTTGCAGGCGCAAAAAACCAATACAACAGGCGGGCGGGTGTCCCCGGTGACCAGCGGGGCCCCCGAGGAGGGCCGGGGGTCGCGTGGGTGTCCCGGCGACCCGCGGCCGTCCCGGGTCCCGCGGGAGTCTGGGTAACCGCGGGCCTGCGGGTACCCAATGTTGTGCCAACAAAATACTAAACAATATTTCTAACTAAATACACCCCCTAACACATACAGTACAATATGTGCAAAATAACTATTATCCAGATATGGATAATAGATTATTTGCCCATTATTAAACACTGCATTAGCATACCTAAATAAAACACAGCAGCAGCTAATACAATGACTACAAGCAGTAACAACATCAACAATGAATAATTAAAAACATTAACCAATGAAAACCAATTAATTCCTAAACCAACTAAAATGAATAGTAACACTAACCAATCAAACCAATGAATTACTACAACATTAATGAAGTAAACAATTAAAAGACAAATAAATACATTCAAACAAATCTCTGAAAGAACCATAAAAGCATTAGCCAACATACACTGGGACACAGTTATTGCACTGCGGCAGATCCGCAAGCGGGAGATTTCCCGCTTGCTAGTGGCCGCCCCTCTCACGCGTCATCGGGACGTGCGCCCCTGCACGCGCGTCAAGGGCTCCCGAGGGAGCCCTGGTGCCCGCGATTTGGGGGACGGCGTCAGGGGTTCCGCGGGGACCGGGCGACCCGCAGCGGGAGGGAGAGCGCCCGATCGGAGGGGCTCTTCAGCTTGCTTCGGCGCGCGCCCGTCACCCTCCGGCGCGCGCCAGGCTACTGTGCGGCCGAGAACGGGCAAATGCTCGAATAAACTCGGACGCAGCAGTTATACAACATTAACTACAAACGGACACCATCGGCAAACATTTTATTACATTAAGCAGGAAAAATACAAACAATTACTCCAATAAGAAACTGACATTAAAAAAACCAACACAATACACAAGCCACAAATGCCCCCCAAATATTGCATAATAATGTATTAATCGTACCACTAAAAGTGGTACAGATTAATATTTATCAGTCAATGTGCCTCCCCCAAAAAATCAACAATCACATCCAATGAAAAACCTGTAAAAAAAGACATTACAAACATTCAATATATTACTTACCATTAGAAGCGGTGGCCCTCCGACTCCCGGGGGGTAACAGGAAGCTCACGTACCTTGAAGGCCTCCAAAAGCATCGATGCCATCCGCCATGAAGATCCGGTCTCAGTACCCCAATCTTCTTTTTTCTTCTTTAATCACCTTCTTCTATCTTCATCTGTCACCATTTCTTGATCTTCTTTATCTTCTTTCTTCATTGTCAATCCAAATACCCATGTTAATCCCAGCCGATGCTTGTCTCGCGGCTTCTTGGGGTCAAATGAGGCGTCACGGCCTTAAATATGGCTTGTGACGTCCAATTTAGCCTCAAAATGGTTAACGCACCTGATTGGCTGTTCAAACCATGTTCTGACTTTAAAAAAATTTTTTTGACATGACGTCACTTAAAGGGAATGATGCCAGCCAATCAGAATGGCTGGTTTCTTCATTTGCCTTTAAGATGGACATCACGAAATCCAAGATGGCGGCGTCACATGGTATTTCAGCCAGATGTGTGGAATTGGTTCCCAAAATCTGATTAGTGAATACCATGTGACGCCGGCACGTCCAATAAAAAATGGGCTGAGGGCCTTAGTGAATCGCGCCGCCGGCTTCATTTTTTATCGGGACGCGCTAATTTTTTCAGGCCGGCGCGAAAGCTCGGAGCTTAGTGCAGAGCCCCCATAGTATCCTATACGAAAAAGCTGCTAGCATAAATACAGTTCAATACCACTTTTAAACACTTTATTAGGTGAACATTATGTTTTATGGGTTATAATGTACATTTTTTGCCTTGTTCTCTTTAATGTATTAAAGTCTCACTGCACGTGTCTGTTAATGTAAGGGCTCTCACCCCTAATGATTATGCAGGTCTCCTTGGGCATCGGGCTGTCTTTTTTCCATCTTAGACAGGTCTGATGCCTGGGGCCCACCCCCCCCCCCGGACGTCTGACGTAATCGCGTCACGTTGTGAGGGCACGCTGACGTACCAGGGGAGCTCGGCTGCCAGTGAAGGGGCTGCTCTCGCATGTCAGCATGTTGGAGGATCGCCATATTTGCCTGTTACAGGCATCGAGGAGACTGTCTTCACAGGTACCCATGATCCCCTCTGGTGGCGCATGATGTCATCACGCCACTCGCGCTGGCGCTCTGACGTCACATTGGGGGGTGTCGACATCCAGGAGCATGCAGCAGTAATCTGGAGGGGTGAGTACCCATTAGTTGTATAAATAGTGGTGTGTTAAGTATATCCTGTAGCCCTCTCCTTGATAAAGGCAATTTTGCCGAAACGTTGGACTTTTGGTGGCACAATAATTGCACCTCAGAAGACTGTGTGCTGCTTCCATTTCCTTGCCCACTTCATATTAACCAGGCTGGTTTCTCTACAAGAGCGGTCATCCCGCCCCCTCACCACCTGGTACTCATTTGTCATTGTAATGATTAAGGGTTATAAGTAAAGTGTTGCTTACAAATAATTCCTGTTGCATATAAATAAAACCAAACTAGTTGGTTATTTTTTTATATAATCCACATGGGAAATTATATGGTTTTTTTCTGTGCTTTGTGGAATGGAACTCAGCATTATAATATTAGCACGCCAAAAATTGTTCAATTTTTTGTCTTCTTATTAAATGACTACATCAGCTTAAATTACTGCATTTAAACCAGCTGCTAATTAACAAGGGCCTATTTTATTCAACAGCATAACTATGAAACGCAAACCCTTTAATCATGTTAGTTGCTTTAACATTGAAACAATGCTGATAAGAATTTGTTGATTCAGAAACTGTGCTCACCCAAAGGACTTGCTGCAGGTCTGTTTAGTCAGATCAATGAAGAAACATAATAGCAATCCTTCGTCACGTTCAGATAAAAACAGAGAAGACCGGTTTATGCTTCCAATTTGCTTATGGAACAAATGGTACGGAAAACATTCAGAAGGGGGATTTAAAAGCAAGTGGATATATGTATTTAGGATTAATGAGTATTTTTATAAGAATTAGAGGTCAAGGATAATCTAATGTAGGGCAAGTTTTAATATCTTGCAGTGCCTATGCATGCATTTTATTTAGATGTATACAAGACCTAGTTATTTTCAAACCTAGTTCATCCATACAACTTAGATAAGTACCATATGTGCTGTGCTCAGGGACCACCTCACGGCGGGGGGGGGGGGGGGGGGGGGACAGCCGCCACAACTGTCCCAGGCTTGGCAGCAGAGGGGGACCAAGCCTGCCTTTTCCACTTCTGACAGGCGAAGCTCAACAAACCGGACTCATCGCAAACAAAAGATATGGGGTTTGTTTTTTGTGTTTTGTATGTTTTGCCTGATAAAGGAACAGGCTCAATAAGCGAAGATATAATTGCACCCAAATCGGTTCTCCTATACGTACCTTGCACACATCTCTTACAGTCACCCTTACATTCTATACTTGCATTTTAAAAATAACAGTTGCAGAGATTTGTCTTTCAGTACAGGTTTAAACACCACATACATATTTAAGGTAACAGGTGTTGCCATGGCAGTAGCTGATGCCAGTGGAATAATAAATCGGGGGAAAAAAACAAAAAACAAGAAATAAAGAGAAGAAGAAGCAAGGAAGAGACCAGGTATTTCGACCGAAAACAATGGAAGATAGAATATAGATAGAGAGATAAAGATATAACAGAAGATAGAGAACAGACATACATACAACAGACATACAACATAACATAACATACATAAATATAGTGAGATAAAAAGATATAATATATATATATATATATATGTGTGGGTGTGTGTGTATATATATACATATATATATATATACTATATATATATATATAATATATATATATATATATATATATATATATGTATGTATATTACAGTATATGAAAACAAACAAACACATAAAGTCACGAATCATGACGAAATGCGTTGGTATGTGAGTTGCTGACGTGCCTCAAAGCTGATCTCAGGCAAGCAGCTGATTTACAACAGGCAGTGCAACGCGAGGCTGAGGGAACCACTTAACATAGTGAGGCTGCTACACCGTGACAAGAGCAGATGCTTTGTGATTTTCAGCTACAAAGACTCCGGTCCTCCTGCTCCCATGGTGAAAAATGTCTTTAGCACGGAGTATTAATGCTTACATTCCTTTATGTTTTAACCCTGTTGTAAGTGCATGTCCTATCGATTGGGCACTCCCTTTTAATAAATCCCCTATTCTATCACAGATTTATGCTAAGGAGCTTGCATTCTTTTGTTTTTTTTTCTCTCTGTATATCTGTGGTGTGTATATATATATAGTATATATATATATGACTTTTATTGTGCGAACTTTCTAGATACACTGTCTCTTCTTCCAGCGATTGGTTACATGAATAAAGCTAGCAGGATAAAACTTAAAAACAGTGTGGTGATATATTATATATATATATATATATATATATATATATAGACATATATATAGATATATATATACATATATATATATATATATATCTATATAATATATAGATATATATATATATATTATATATATATTTTAGAATGCATTATATCCACGATGATACATGCTTGTCCCAGCTTACATCTTTTTTATATAAAAACCACCAGGGTTAATTGCCATTGACTTCAAAGTAAATGATCACAACTTAATTCCAAATTCAAGATGGGACCACAAGCCTTTGTAAAAACAAAATACAATTTCCATTTGAAATAGTGCTAAATATATAAAATTAAATTTTTGGTTTAGAAAACATAACTTTCTTTGTGTTCCTGAATTTAAAATCTTGTGTTGTCCATTTGTACTGTATATCTGTGTCTAATGTGCAGACATAGACTACATTCGCTAAGCTTATTAGCCTTTTTGATGTGATGTTAACCAGATGCAGTATTCATTAAAGCAAATAATGGGGGAGGGGGGGGGGGGGGGGGTGCATGTGCGGCGCTGAGCGGAAGGAAAAACCGTGTGAGAGACTGCTCTGACCTAGGTGGGCGGACAGCAAAAATGTAACAAGTCAGGGCTATCTGTCGATCCACAAAAACACCTGATCCAAAGTGGTGAGACTCGCTCCGATGGCCCCCACTAAACCAGCAAGAGCCTCCAGAGGGGGTAAAACAATCTTCACGAAAAAAAATCTCCAGCAGCTTCCAAAGATGGGGCCGGAGAAATCATGACAACTCTGAAGCAGAGTCAGACTCGGGAGATGGAGCAGGAAGTCATAGTATTCTACACAAAAATACATGAAGACTTATTCTGTAAACTGAAAAACTGTTCCATGCAGAGATGCAGGAGTCCCTGGAGGAATTCAGGGCAGGAAATGCCTCACTTGGTGGATGCACAAACCGTTTGAGAAGATATCCAACAAGGCAGTTAATTCTGAAACGAGCAGCGGAAAACAAGGGCAGGCCCTCCAGAATCAAAAAAGACCTCAAAGAACTGGCAACCAGAAGGAGGACGCAGGACAAGCAGGGCAAGATGGAACAACCTCTGCATTAAAAATATCAGAAAAAAAAAACCACTACGGACATGAAGCCTACCTGCTCAGATGGTTCCGCTCACTTCTCCCTGATCTCCCTGCGGAGCAGTTCCTCATGGATTGCTGCCACAGGACTCTCCGCCCTAAGCTGCAACCAGTAGACCTGTGCTCAGATTACATATTATAAGACAAAAGAGTCTTTAGTCTCTGGTTCTGCCGGGAGCAATGGGAACACACTTTGAAAACATCTATGCAAGTGTTCCAGGACATCGCGCCCCTGACACTCGCAACATCAAAGATCCCTGAGACCAGTGATGAAGGTCCTTCGTGGGGGGGAGTACGATACCGTGGGGTTTCCCCTGCTAAATCCAGACAAACCGTGAAGGCGCAATTGCTTGCGGGCGATCGAGGAGGCCAGTATTCTGGAGAGCCTAGGGATTGTCCCAGCACCGTCCCTACAGAGACCAAAAGCGCAGAAGATCCCAGATCGCAGTGGTGCCACGCAACTCAAAGAGAGGGTCAAATGGAAGATCATAGGGGGCCGTCGCCCCTTGGAGGAAGACTCGCTGAGTGAGTGGCAGACACAACACGTTGGCGTGCCCAGGCATCCTCGGTCTGTCTCTCAGAACTTTTCTAGAACTCTCAATGTAGATAGACACTTACCTTGCTAGCTCCAGGAGGTGCAGTACCATCACTCGCTCATGCGGGAGGCATTTTTCCCTCCAAAGTTATATAGTTATGTTATGATATACTGCTCGTGCTATACACCATAGATACCATAAGGCCTCTCATTCAGTCTAAAATTACTGCCTCGGCTCCCAATGGTGAACAAATTTTATGACATACACAAAAGTACTCGGGCTTTATGTAGGCCCGAAGTACTTTGTGTATGGGGCTTTATATAGGCACAAACCCAATGAAGGACTATTTCTTTTTCTGAGAACGTAAGGGTAGACCACCGTGCTGCCTTTGCGCACCAAACAACCGCACATGTGGGAGGTATCCCTGAATACAAAATTATACTGTTATCATATTTGTGTGTAATGTTGCAATAGATTTAATTACTGGCTGTAGATGTTTGAAGGTTGAACATATTCTTAAAAGGCTGCCTATTGGCCTGTTTTGAGATTTAGATCTGGCCTCCCCACTTCACGGAAGGCTTTTGAGTAGGTCATGCACTGGCCCACATTGCTCCCCCATTTTCCCTAGCCTTGTACTACCATTTCCAAACCTGCAATTTGGGCTATCTGGTCGGGCTCGTAACCCTCCCGGACCCGCCTATACCCTCCTATTCCCTTTTGTCCTTCTCAGGTTTTTTTTTTCTCTCATCTCAACAGCATCACTCAATTCCAGAATGAAGTTCGTACCCTCAATTAAGTGGTACAGCTCTGCTACTCAGTTCTACCAAGCCCTTCCACAGTCCTTCTCAAATACCATGCACAGTATATACCATTCTTCTCTTGGATGTAAACGTGGGGGCCTTAGGCCAAATGCATCTCAGATTACATTGATGCTTAGACCCCTGATAAAATGTCCCTTAAAATAATCTCATATAATACCAAAGGTTTTAATAACTCCAAGAAAGCATAAGCCATGGCGGGATTACAGGAAATCTGCGGGTTATATAATTTCTATTACAGCAAACTCAATGAATAAAACGGACCACTAAGAATTTACGACATAACTTCAAATTAATATATTTGGCCTTGGCACCTGTGAAAAAAAGAGGCCTGGCAATCCTGAACACAGGGACTTCAGTTTGCACCCAGACAGGGTAGTCCGTGGTAGTGAGGGAAGGTATCTGATCGACATAGGCTCTATCCATGGGGTTGAGATGATGATTGCCAATGTTATATGGCCTAATGAAAACAGGTCAACATTTTTTTTTTAATTCTTTAAGAAATTGGGGAACACTATGAGAGGTCAGATCATCCTTGGAGGTGATTTTAATGTTCCTTAAATAGCTACCTAGATTGAACATGGAGACAGTGGCCCCTCTATGGAGACAGTGGCCAAGAAATAAGGACTATTTTCAGCTTAACGCAAATAGTGCTCCTCTCAGTACTCACTCTGGGAATCCCATAACGCTAGTAGTGAGAGGGAAGATTATAGGCATAGCCTCACAAGAAAATAATTGAGAACTAAAAAAATTGAAGATCTTAGAATAAAATCATAAGCATAGTCATTCAGTATTACAGGAAAACTCTTAGCACATAGGAAGGAGTTGAATGTGTGCCTCTGAGGGGGCAGAGAGCAAATTGACCTGGACCAAAAAACATTTTTTTTTTTAAGAAAGGCAACAAGATCGATTCCATGTGGACACCGACTTAGACGAGGCCAACTCTTCATAGCATCCAAACAGATCCAAAACAAAAGGGTAATCTGACCATGAACCCAATTGAGATAGTGAAGGGATTCAATACATACTACTCTCTTTATATGATGGGAAAAAATACAATGAAAACCACAAGCATTGAAGGGATTACTGCACCGACACACACTTATTGAGCAAATACCCGGTAGTACCTGGCAGATACCTGGAATGCGCGCTCCTCACCTCTGACAAGCCCCGTGTGCATTTGCCTCCCAGCCTGGGTTCATGCCTGGCTGATGGGCGGGCTGATCTGTTAAATGATAATGATTAGGATTTAATAGGCTGCAATGCTTCGCGTGTCATACCAGATGGCATAAATTCATGAATTGTAATGCAGTATATATATATGTACTGTGCAGTATTGCAGCCAGCGGGAATAAAATGCTTCAATCCCTGCCGGAAAATAACTCAATGCACTCGGGCAGAAAACAGTCACAAACCTCAATACACCCGGGTATACACCGAATTCGTGGGACTAGCCGAGCTCGAATAAAGTGTGTCGCCAGTGTGAGAAAGATACCTTTGTGAGGCGCATCGAGCAGGAATGGTCTAATGCCCAGATCTCCTCAGAAGAGATATGAAGGTGATAAAGGAATTTAAGCCATCCAAAGCCCTGGATCAAAATAGTTTCCCAATCTATATTTTAAAAAATGTGCACACCTTCTAACACCATATCTGCTTAAAACTATCCAATTCTATACTGAAGGAGAACATTTCCCAGTAATAGGTTTCTGGCCCATGTCGGCCTTATCCCAAAGAGGTCAAAGGACTCTACATGCTGCCCAGTTAAAGCCAATTTCACATAAATGTAGACCTTAAAATCTTCTCCAAAATGTTAGTGAACAGGCTGAATATAGTCCTGCAAGGGTTGGTCCACCCAGACCAAGTAGATTCATACAAGGCAGATAATACACTGGCGACACACTTTATTAAGTGTGGCCAGTTCCGCAAGCGGGAGATTTCCCGGCTTGCAAAGTGGCATCCCCTCGGCGTGCCCGCGTCACCGATGCGCGGTCACGCGTCATCGGGGGCCTGCGCCCTGCACGCGCGTCCAGGGCTCCCGAGGGAGCCTGGTGTCCCGCGATGTGGGGGACGGCGGCAGGGGGTTCCGGGGGACCCGGCGGACCGGAGAGGAGAGGGGGAAGCCGCGATCGGCAGGCCTCTCCTCCGCTGCTTCGAAGCGCGCCGGCACCCTCCGGCGCGCGCCAGGTAACTGCTGCGGCCAAGAACGGGCAAATGCTCGAATAAACTCGGCCGCAGCAGTACGTTATGAGCAATACGTAGGTTCATAGCCCATTAAAAAAGAACAAATAACTAGCGCTTATGCATCCCTTGACGTGGAAAAAGCGTTTGACAGTCTGGACATGGGAATTTATGAAGGGCACTCATGCAGTTCAGTTCATGGAAAGCTTTTACGGGGGTGTTGGCCCTGTAAAACAGCTCCCTCAGCTAGAGTTTTTGTGTGGTGGCACAGACACGTACATATTTCCAATCAAAGGGGGTAACAGAGATGTTCCCTTTGCCTCTTTTTATTTGTCCTGTTATTTAGCCCTAGCTTCTCACATTAGATCCAATGCATGAAAGTAAGGGGGTCCAAGTAAATGACAAAAAATTTAAATGTACTGTTCGCTGATGATGGCCTTTCTCCAATACCAAACCATTCATCTCTCTTCCAAATCTCTTTCACGAATTGGGGTGTTTTAGTGGGATACGGGATTTAAAATTAACAAACTTAAATCAAAAGTATTAATTATCTGAGGAGATCAAATTGATTTTTAGTGGTACAGAGGTGCGCTAAAATACTGGGAACTTACTTAACAAAGGACTTCAACTCGCTTATCAAGCTAACTTTCCGCCCTTATTCAATTCCCTTAAAGCGGACCTGATAAGGTGTCCAGTTTAACATCTCATGGTCGGGAGGATAAACGCAGTAAAAAATGAACCTCCTACACGTATCCTTTCCTTGTTCTACACTTTACCAAACCTTGCAGGAATAGTGCCCACTAGCGCTATTCAAGATCTTCAATCACATATTAAGTCTTTTATGGTATAAGAAAACTCCTCGAGTGAACAAATCTATCCTTTACCTACCCAGATCGGCAGAGGTTTTGCCTTACCGTGTCTAATTTCATATTACAGAAGTGGTCCAATTAGTCAAAAATGCTTTATGGCAGTCCAGAAATAACATAAAGAGATGGGTGGAGTTAGAGGCAGAAATAGTGGCCCAATTGCATATAAGCTCCCTTCTTCGGCAACCGGGATCGGTCTCTAAAATGGCCAAGGAGACCCTACGCACGATCTCCCATATAATTAATTTAGGGATAAGACTAAAGAGAGGTTTAACCTGTCTACCAAAAACTCCATGATGACCCCAATTTTTTCATCCGGATTTGGCCCTGGCCGTGCCTTCGGGTTTGGGGTCTGGAGGGAGAGGGAAGTCCACAGAGTGAAGGACATGCTCTGTAAAGATAAGTCCCAAGATTTTATGCATAGATGAGACCCTCAAAGTCCCCAATAAATTTCATTATGGTATTTACAAGTAAAGGATTTGTCCAGCGGGTTTGCCCACCTCCTGTGGTTGTGCCAATTCGAGAAGATCTATCTGGAGGCTCCTGCTCAAAAAGGCTTAACTTCTACTCTCTATAGCTCAATCTTCTCCAATACCCAAAAGATAAACTAATTTCATAATCATATAGATTGGAGTCGGAGGAGGAGGAGATATCTTTGTGGCCACTGCCACAAGCTCCATGTGCACTTCAATTGAGAGAAAATTCCTATAATGTATTATACATGTGGTATTTAAGCCAGTAAAAACTCTCTCGGATGTTCCCAGGGGTATCTTACACCTGCCCTAAAGGGGTGCTCATAGGGCCACTATGGTACATATGTGGTTATCTTGCCCGAGGATGTAAAGGCCAGTGGGAAAACCCTCACAAATTTACGCAGAGTGTCATGGGTTTTTCTTTCCCGCGAGACACATGGTCATGACTCTTAAAAAGACCATTGAGAGATGTAGATAGGAACTCCAACAAATGATCTCTCATATTATGACGGCGGCGAGGATGTTCCATCGTGGCCTCCTGGTTGGGGGCGGACATACCAACCCTATCCCAGATCAACCAAAGAATTTGGTTCTCCTCAAAATGGAAATAAATGATAATTAGAGATAGCTTCATTCGCTGCCCCAAATTCCAGAAAGTCTGGAAACTGATAACCTCCACTGAGAAGGACAGACTCCTCTTACACGGACCTCCTTGGGGTTTAGGCCGGTCACACTTCCGGGCCATCAAGTTCTTCTATTGAGATAATGTTTTTCTGTTGTTTGACTAATGTCTCACAACCTGGTTGGAGTCAAGTGTATTGATTAAATATATATATATAATCTGAGTGGAAGACAATTGATATATGACCCCATCTCTCACTTGCCCCCAATCTCTTAATTTGTACCCCCCTCCCCCTTTTACTGTACTATTCAATGGCAAAAACAATTCAAAAATATAAGTAAAAAAAAACAAACAAAATAACAGTAACGTAACCAGAGATTACTCCATAAAGAGCATGGCGTTATTTAAATTATTTTACAGATGGTGTCTGTAACAACCCCTGTGTGCTGCGTGCCGCACACTGTACTGTAATTGTGAAGCGTTTTGAGTTCCATTGGGATAAAAGCGCTATATGAAATAAATGGATTACTATTATTATATGCAAATTAGCGTCTTACATCTCAAATCATATTCATGCCATATCCTCTAAGCTCTGTAAGATTCACACCAGGAAATAATGCTACTTTGAGTCATACTGTACTTACCTCGTGTGTTTAGTCACAGCCAGACACTAAAATAGGGCTTTCACAGGGAGCCAGGGAAGGAGCGGAGAGAGGCAGAAAAGGGAGTAGCACCAAGACTTAAATAATGCTGTGTTACATGAAGACATTGCCAACGTTATCTTGAATTATAGGCTAAAGCAGTAAAGTAAAATCAGGGCATTATGAAAACCTGCTCTCTGATTGGTAAAATTCCGGGCATTATCGAATCAGTAATGCCCGGAATTTAAGCAGCAGAATGTGTGTGTTTTCAATGTGTTTATTTCCAGCCAATCAGCTTTCAGAACAAGCTGAGACAGGGCAGGGGTTCGACTGATTGAAGTAACAGATTGGAAAGGGAGGGGATTGGTCAGGACGTATCAGCCACGGGTTGACTCCTCCCCCCCGAGCTGACTGAGATTTTCTGAGCAGATTCAGTTGAAGAAGGGGGCAGGGGGGGGGGCTGTGCAAAGAAGTAAGTGGCTGTCTGCAGTTTCTTTGTGAGTGTGAGTGCTCCAGTGTGTGTGTGTCAGTGTCAGCAGTAGTGTTTATGGGTTTGTAGCATGTGTGTGTGTAGCAGCAGTGTGTGTGTGTGTGTGTGTGTGTGTGGTGTGTGTGTGGTGTGTGTGTGGGGTGGGTGT
>WSYH01007189.1:0-34167 GCA_036426205.1 Ascaphus truei
GGGCCAGGTCACATGTCCAGGAGGTAATACCAGGTACCACATCCATGTCCAGATTACCTCTCATTGTTTACCGGACAGAGTGTCCAGATACAGGACAGTCCGGGTCCATACTGGACCCCTGGCAGCCCCTGCCATCAGCACCACTCTGAGCCTGTACCCTTTAATGAGACCGGCACCGCAGTCCAGGAGGGTTTATGTTGATGGATCGCAGCATGTTCATTTTCAGAGTAGAAAAATCCCCTGGCCATAAATGCTGCACCTTCCCAGCTCCTTAGAGGCCGCCACTCCAGCCAGGACGTTCTTCTGTCCAGCGGCTTTGCGGAAACCTGCCAAACGTTGAAAAGCTGCCCGAAAATGATGAGACATGACACAAATCTGTTGATTTATAGACAGATTTAATTGCTGAATAAAATGCTGACCGGCAGGTCTTTTTTGTGGGGGTGAATGTTTCAGCTGTGCCCATTTGGCAAAATGCATGTATATGTTTTGACCACTTCTACTTTCTACTGCACTGTAAAAAAGAAACAGGCAATGCAGATTTACAGGACAAGATTTCTATGAACAGAAAAGAAATAGATCATTCTAAGCTATGAGAGAGCTTCTCTTTGAGTTGGGTTTAATAGATACTAACTAGTCACAAGGGAGTGGAACGCCCCCTCCCCCGTGGGAAGCGCTATGTACATTAAATGGCGCTATATAAATAAAGACAGACAGGCATAAGAATGCAACATACATACATACATGCATCATACAATACATACATTATACATGGCATTATACATACATACTTCATTACATACATAACATTCATACATGCATTCATACATACATACATACAACATTCATACATGCATTCATACATACATTACATGCATTATACATACATACATGCATTCATACTTACATTCATACAACATCATCATCATTACATACATTACATTATACAGCTTCATACATACATCAATGCATTCATTACTACATACATGCTTCATAAATACATAATGCATTCATACATACATGCATTCATACATACATACATACAAAATACATTCATGCATATCCATCAGAAACAAAGGGACATTCACATTTCAGAAAAACGTTCAAGACTTGGCTCTTTGAAATCGCCTTTCCGAACTCGATTGATTCTTCGCTCCACCTTTTGGAGTTTTAAAAAGCGCACAGAGAGCAGGGGTCCCTCGGGAATGCGCTATACAGGCATAACCCCGGTTGTAAGGGACACTCACTTTAAGTACACTCGCGAGTAAAACATCTCGTCAATAGGGCAAACGGCAGCCGCGCATGCGCCGTCAGCACGTCCTCTGAACAGCAATACCGGACCTACCGTACGAAGCTGTGCGCAAGCGGGAGAGACTATAGAGCTGTTACACGTGCGTTATTTAATCAGTTATGCACGTATATGACGATTGCAGTAAGGCACTGCATCGATAAGTGGAAAAAAGGTAGTGCTTCACTTTAAGTACATTTTCGCTTTACATACATGCTCGGTCCCATTGCGTACGTTAATGGGGGTATGGCTTGTTACACTGCTCCGGTCCATTGCGTACGTTAATGCGGGGTATTGCCGGTGTTACATACATGCTCCTGGTCCCATTGCGTACGTTAATGGGGGTATGCTGGTACATACATGCTCGGACCCATTGCGTCCTTAATGCGGGGTATGCCTGTGTTACATACATGCTCCGGTCCCATTGCGTACGTTAATGCGGGGTATGCCTGTGTTACATACATGCTCCGGTCCCATTGCGTACGTTAATGCGGGGTATGCCTGGTTACATACATGTCTCGGTCCCATTGCGTACGTTAATGGGGGTATGCCTGTGTTACATACAATGCTCCGGTCCCATTGCATACGTTAATGCGGGGTATGCCGTGTTACATACAGCTCCGGTCCATTGCGTACGTTTAATGCGGGGTATGCCTGTGTTACATACATGCTCCGGACCCATGCGTACGTTTAATGCGGGGTATGCCTGTGTTACATACATGCTCCGGTCCCATTGCGTACGTTAATGCGGGGTGATGCTGTGTACATACATGCTCCGGACCCATTGCGTACGTTAATGCGGGGTATGCCTGTGTACATACCGCTCCGGCCCCTTGCGTCGTTAATGCGGGGTATATGCCTGTGTTACATACATGCTCCGGACCCATATGCGACGTTAATGCGGGGTATGCTGTGTTACATACATGCTCCGGACCCATTGCGTACGTTACATGCGGGGTATGCCTGTGTTACATACTGCTCGGACCCATTGCGTACGTTAATGCGGGGGTATGCCTGTGTTACATTACATGCTCCGGACCCATTGCGTACGTTAATGCGGGGTATGCTGTACAGACATTGGCTAGATAGATGATATATGTGGAGAAATATCTTTCTATTAATTGTGCTCCCTGCATCGTTGGAGTTGCTGCAGAATTCTTACCTTGTTACGGAAGACCTCTTAACGAAATCCTAATAACAGCATATAGTGGTGTATATTGTGGTGTGCCTTTGGCTATAGGCTATTAACCCTTCCGGATCCATCGGCAGCAAAAGTGTTAAATAAATCTCAAGATAGGAAACATAATATGAATGTTAGATACAGAATCACATATTGTGCTCGCTCAAATACAGTTTGACCAGTGTTATATCCCGACCCCGTGACTCTTCTGTGCCTGTGACCCCAGTTCTGTGACCCCGCTCTCTGATCCCTGTCTCCCCGAGCCTGCTGGCTCTCGTGCTCCTGAACATGATTCTTTTCTACCGGCTTTGGTCTTGGAGCACACGGCGGCGGACATTCCAAACGTGGACAGAGCTACGCCGTTATCCCAAGGGTAACTACCTCCTGTAATGTCTCCGCCCACCCACTGTGGCAGGATCACTCATAGTGGTCCAGCGATAGAATCTTACTATGTCCATCCAGTCTACCCTGTCATACATAGGGGGAGAGGAAGAAGCAGGGGGTCTGTAAACCCATCCATTCTGTCGCCATCATAACAGAAATAGGGGACCTATGTGGGATTAAGTCGCGAGCTGTTTATAATAAGAACATCTATTGCCCATCCTGCATCTATTGGTTCACCATCTCCCGCTGCCGCTGTATCGTCAGGCGCTTGTTAATAATGTCTTTACATTACAAAGCTGAGTTTTATTGCGCTAGGAAGGGGAGAAGACAGACTCCCACTATTGATTATGACACTTTCTGTTGATAGTCCCTAAATCACAAACTGCCCCAAACGCACAAAATAGGTGCAATATCCCCCCCCCCCCCCCCCCCTGCAAAAAGAAGTATAATAAAAGGCACAAGGGCTTTGTCCTGGGGACTTTTCTATTTATGTAAAAGTGACCGTTTGGAGACGTTTTTGGCGAAAATCACCATTGAAGTGTATTGGCCCAAAGTAGGGCCGCGGTGTGTATACAGACTGATCCCCTTATTATATAAACCTCGGGGCTAAGTATTTCTGAGTTTTATTCCTGTGTTTATATGGAAGTATTTGGAGGGACACTGCAAATAAATACAGCGATACCGGTTCTCTTCCTGGTACGTTTGGGTCATTGTCAGATAGTTACCAATGTGGGATTCCACCCCAGTGGTGGTCTTTATGCCGGCTGCCGGTTGTGACACCTCTTCTTCCTCTGCCCGCAGGAGGTTTCTCAGAGCTCTGCAGATTGGGCAGAGATTCTTGAGCTGCAGAGAAGCGTTTTCACAGTACAGAGGTGCAGAAATGGAAGCAGACACTCCGGGCTTCAGTACAACTGCTGGACGAGGTGAGGAAAACAAGTCAGACTGGGTGCTGGCAGCTGTAATTAGATCACGCAGAGAGTCAGACTGAGGTACGGGGAGTGGGGGGAATGCTCGAGGGGACATAGCTTCCAAACGAGCAGAATTGCACTCCAGATTGAGGAGTAGAGAAGTGAAATGCGTCGGTCTGGGGCACAAAGCGAGTTGGCAGCAGAGCCATGGTTAGGGAAAGAAAGTGAAATGTACAATAAATTGCCAGAGATCACACAAAAAAGTAGTGGCAGAGAGATGCAGAGGAGCGAGTATCTATTGGGAGAGTAACACCCCACACTTCTCTCCATGCCTTTCTCTCTTTCCAAATTTCCTCCAGATGGAAGATGTCTCTGGAGAGACTGCAGCAGGGAGTCCGGTGACTGACCCTGCCACAGACCCTCGTGAGGAAGACGCCCTGTCGTGACCGAGACCCTCCCAAAACGAATCTTTGGGACATTTCGTTAAAAGAGCAGATGCAGCAAGAAGACATTCCCCAGGGATTAGGTTCAGGAAGCAAGGCGCCCTCTCGGATTAGAGTGCAGCAGCCCGATGCACTTGCAGTGATTGACACCCTGCAAGGATCAGAGTGCTACGGAATTGACACCCTGCAAGGATCAGAGTGCTGCCGAATTGACACCCTGTAGGGATTAGAATGCTGCCGAATTGACACCCTGCTAAGGTATTAGAGTGCTGGGCAATTGATAGCCTGCAGGGACTAGAGTGCTGGGGATTTTGACCCCATACAGAAATAAGAATGCATGGGATACATACCCTGTTAGTATTAGAGTGCTGGGTACTGACTACTTTCAGGGACTTGGAGTGCTAGAAACCTGTAGAGATCTGCAAACGGCAGAGTCTAGAGTGAGCCCCATCGGGATGGGAGCGGCGGGAATTTGTTGGAATGACGGTGTCCGCAAGCGGCAACTTCAAGGACGAGAGTGCTGGAAACTGGGTCCTACAAGGGGTTAGAGTGCCAGTAAATAAGACCGCTCTCCTTAGAAACGTTTAACCCCTTTCACAGCCAGAGGGGCCAGCAACGCAATGCACAGCAATCCCCTCTGGTAGTGAAAGGGTTAAGCCCCTTGCTGGTGGTCCGCCCATAATGAATTCCCTGATTCGGGTTCCAGGTTCCTTTCTGTAATTGTGCTGCTGTCTCTCCTGGGGTTATCAATGAAGGAGACCATCCTGCGGGCCCCTGGCGCCCGATGGGGGGGCGGATAGCGTTAACCAGAGATGTGCAAAAAAGGTTCACCAATGGTTAACACACCTCCTGCGCTAACCACATTAGGGTTAACTGCTCCCCACACTAGGCCAGGGTTCCCGTTACAGGGCTTCAGGCAGAGCTGATTCCCCTGGGGACGGGGGGTTTAAACGTGCCGTCGGTCGGGGGATGTATTGTGCGGTGGGAAGAGCGGCCCGGAACAAGGCTGAACCTGTATACCTCGCATGCCAACGCAAAGGAAACCGTCCTGGTCGGCGGTTTCAGTCTAAACCAGGGGTGGCCCGACTCCTGTCCCCGAAAGCCACCAACAGGTCATGTTATCAGGATTTCCTGCTTCAGCACAGGTGGCTCAGTCTTTGATTGCACCCCCTGTGCTGAAGCAGGGAAATCCTGACAACCTGCCCTGTTGGAAGCTCTTGAGGACTGGAATTGGGCCCCAGCACAGTATGGGTATCCTCCTTCAGGGACCCCCGCGGGACGCCGGCTGCAGCCAGCGCCGGTTTATAACTGACGATGGGAGGATTACACATCACAACTTGAGCCGGCCAGAGCGGTCCCATCACTGGCTGAAGCGGCCCTTTAAACCGGGAATCCGTTCCCGGATTACACCAACTGTTACACTGTGTGTGTCTGCAGCTATTGCACGTGGGATGCACACAGAACATTGCTGTGCTGAAGCTGCAGGCTTTATTTGTAGATAGCACTTACTATGGGCTGCGCTATGCCAGTCCTCAAGACCCCGCCCTACAGGTCAGGGTAAGTATATCCCTGCTTCAGCACAGGTAGCTCAGTCAAAGACTGCACTACCTGCACAGAAGCTGGAATATCCTTCAGACCTGACCTGTTGGGCGAGGTCTTGAGGACTGGCGCAGCCCTGACTTCCGGTGTTTATACGCAGCCCTTCCGTTTCCGAGTGCTTCACGTGCTACCGCCATTTTTGTTGTCCCCCTGGTCTAAAAGGTGTCGTCTCCTTTGCGCGACACAAGACACGGCAGATAGGAGCAGCTGCATCTTCTAAATAATATAGGCCGCTATTTATTTGTGCCGTGATTGTGTAGGGATTTCCCCGGGGCGGTCGCGGTGTCCTGTGCCTCGCGCTGCTCCAGCCCTCTCCCCGCAGAGCGCTCCCCTTGCGTGTGTCCGCCGCCTCCCTCTCACAGACTCGCAGAGCCGCGCTGGCTCTCTGCTGCAGAGCATTTATTCCCGTTAACTTATTTCCCTGACCGTGGCGGTTTCTCCTTAACCCTGTCACCGCCGCGGAGCCCTGCTAAGGAAGGCTTTCCGTCATTCCCCTTCCCTGGCCCAATCTGCGGCGCGTCATTTCACTGCCAGACGCACGCAGGACATCTTTCCGTTAGCGTTTCACCCCGACAGGCGTCCGGCAGAAGCAGAACCTCCTCCCCGAGGGATCTGCAGACTGCTGACGTGTGTAAGAATGGGCTGGCCCCATTACCATGTAATATTAATGTGCATAAAATACCTCACGGAAGATCAATCAGTATCACTGTAAATATTAGTGCAGGGGGGCGCTCCACTCCAGCCCTCAAGATACCCCCCAAACAGGTCAGGTTTTCAGAATATCCCAACTTCAGTACAGGTGAGTTAATCAGAGGCTCAGCCCAAGACTGCACCACCTGTGCTGAAGCAGGGACTGATTGAGCCACTAGTGCTGAAAGTGGGATATCCTTAAAACCTGACCTGTTGAGGGGTCTTGAGGACTGGCGTTGAGCCCCCCTGTATTAGGACAGAACGGACGCCCCTTTCTCTTTGTGCCACACAGGGGCAGGTTGGATAGGGCCGTAGGTCCCTTCTATCAGTATAGCTTAAAGAGGGGTGGGCCATAGGTTTCTCCTGGCATTGTGTCCCTTTGTATGACTGTAATAACTTAGTGGTCCTATGTCTCTTTATCCTTATGCTGCTGTGTCATAGCAGTGTTGAGGTTGTCTGATTTTGGTTACAACACAGTCGGGTCCCTCAATGGGATGTCCGGACAGAAGGCATCAGGCGTCACTCCCTTCAGCAGAACAATGACAAATGTATATCACATTACTTTACCAACGTTTCCGCCCCCTGACCAGCCTTCATCGGGGCAAGATTAGAGGCAGAGAATACACCAAATGAAATCAGACACACACACACACACACACATATATACCATATATATATATATATATTTATATATATATAGTGCAGAATAAATGAGTTCTTCAGTATTAGGTGATACCTTTTGTATTTGGACTAACAATTTATGTCATAGGACAAGCTTTCGAATGTTCTGTATTGCAGACCTAAAGAAGAGAGGAGAACTCTCGAAAGCTTGTCCTATGACATAAATTGTTAGTCCAAATAAAAAAGGTATCACCTAATACTGAAGAACTCATTTATTCTGCACTATCGCAACTGGACTAACACGGCTATTTCCGTTTTATATATATATATACACACACACAATTGCGTGTTTGCTGCCAAACTCCCACATACGCCGAGGCAGACACAAAACTCTCAATCTGATGCCTTTGGAGACCAATTAGCCAAGAGCACATTATAAGCCCCTTGCACAGAGAAGACACCTCCTTTGCACAGAGAAGACATCCTTTGTACATCTTGATAACATGACGTTGCATTACCCCTCTGGTGGCTGTAGGGTTCTGCAGCACATTTCTCTGCAAATACTGTAGATCAAATAGACATTCTTTTTCAGTAGTTTTCAATCCCTTTGAGCATTCGAGGGATTAATAGGGAGGCGGGCCAGGAACGCGAGCGATTAACACAACGCGTGACGGCCCCATCTCCCCTGCTCCTCCACACACTGTATTAAGTTATTTTGCACAGATCAATGTACTGTCACTTTAATAGTGTTACTTTAAATAAAGATATTGGGGTGCGGCTGTATACCGGGGGGGGGGGGGGGGGGGGGGGACTGGAAGAAGTGGGGGCACAGGTTGCCCTGTGACTCCAGATAACTGCCTCAAAAAGAGTCCAGGACTTGTAGTAGGGTTGGCTGAATGCATTGCAGGCCTCTCGGGCGGGGCGTGGGGGGAGAGTGCAAGCTCTGTGTTTAAAGACTGCCTGTTACTATGGGTTGCCTTTGTCTGTTTGACATGACGCTCGAAGCAAACCCTTGTGCCCCTAGAGACTCCTTTGCGGCCAACCGAGCCAGCGAGACCATGCGCACCGTGTACCTTGTAGGGCTTCATCTCCTCGGTGCCAGGTATGGAGGAGATGCTGGTCCGCCTGACCTCCCTGTCTGTCTGTCTGTCTGTTCAGTATTCGCCATGGGAGAGGCCTGCAATGCGTTGGGTGCCTGCGCAGTCATGGGGTTAAGCCAGTCACAGCTGCCAAGTGGAAGGTCGCTCACCCTCGGAGGAAGAGCTGCCGCCCGCCCCGGTGCCAGAAACGCGCAACAGGTCAAACCAGCCCAGGCCTTTAAATAAGGCCGGAAGATTTCATTACCTGGGCTGGCTGCGCTTTTAACACCTTTGATGCCAAAGTGGTTGGCGATAAGCTTCAGGCTTTTCTGGCAGCCAGGGATAGCGCAGAGTAACAGCTCTAAGGCATGGGCGGCCAACTGCAGTCCTCGACGACTGAGCCACCTGTGCTGAAGCAGGGATATCCTGAAAACCTGACCTGTTGGTGGCCCTTGAGGACGAGTTGGCCACCCCTGGTGCAAGGATTGCTTTAGCCAGTTTAGGATCTCGTCACGGTTTAACCCCTTCTGCGGCAGAAAGGCAGGGACTGGAGTGGGTCGGGTAAATAAATGTAGAGGCATGCAGCAAGCCCACTCACCGAGACCCGGGTCGCACCCCCTCAGCAGTGACTAGTTTAACCGACTCGCTGGCAGAGGCATTATGTGGATCTGACAGTGAAGAAGTTAAGTAGACTTGAATGTGTGAATGTGTGTCCACAGCTAATATTTATTAAAATGATCTGAAAGTATTACATGCCCGTGTGTCTCTTCATTTCTGGTGGTATTCGAGGCTGCAGAGAGAGGACTACGTGCGTTCTGGGCAGCGCCCTTCCAAGGCTCTCTATCACTACAAGAAGGGCTATTACCCCTCTATCCACAACAAGGCCTTCTACATGGCCAGTGAGGACTGCAGGGGCTCCCCATTTCCAGCAGAATGATGCAGCATATTCTGCGTGTAGAATTCAGCTTTGTACAGTAGATTGTAGCAACAGAACTCAAGAGTTTAGTAACCAAGCCCCAGAAGAGTTATCTATCGATTGTTTGCATAGGGCTACAGATTTAGCAAAAGCTGGGAGCAACCTGGAACCAATCACAGACCGCGCTCTTATACTGCTCCACCCAGATCCAGGAAAGGGTGCTAAGCTTTAGCACACCGTTACTCCCATTCATTTGAATGCAAGCTGAGGTGTGCCAAAGATTAGCACCCTTTTGTGGATTTGGGCTTAATACTTCTATGGTCACAGCAAACGCTCTTACACTGTTCCAGCCAAAGACAGCACACCAGGTAAGGAGAGAGGCCTCCAACACACTGACACCCCCCTACCCACAGGTAAGGAGAGAGGCCTCCATCACACAGAACACCACCCCACCCACAGGTAAGGAGAGAGGCCTCCAACACAGTGACACCCCCCCCCCACAGGTAAGGAGAGAGGCCTCCAACACACTGACACCACCCCACCCACAGGTAAGGGGAGAGGCCTCCAACACACTGAACAACCCACCCCACCACAGGTAAGGGGAGGAGAGGCCACCAACACACTGACACCCCCCAATCCACAGGTAAGGAGGAGAGGCACCAACACACTGACACTACCCCAACCCACAGGTAAGGAGAGAGAGGCCACCACCAACACACTGACACCCCCCCTAGAGAGCCACACACGACACACCCACCACAGGGTAAGAGGAGGAACACCCACCCACAGGAAGGGGAGAGGCTCCACGACCTAACCACCACCTGAAGGGGAGATCAACTATACACCCCACCCACATGTAAGGAGGGAGGCCACCAACACGATCAAACCACCCTCAACCCACGGATCAGGGAGAGGCCCCAACCACATCAACACCCACAAGAGCCACCCACAGGTAAGGGAGAGGCCCTCCAAAAACACGACACCACCCCACCCACATGTAAGGAGAGGCCACCAACACACTGACAACCCCATCACAAAGGGTAAAGGAGAGAGGCTCCACCAACACACCTGACACTACCCCACCCACATGGTAAGGAGAGAGGCCTCCAACACACACCACCACCCCCACCCACAGGTAGGTAAGGGGGAGAGGGCTCCAACACACTGACACCACCACCACACAGTGTAAGGGGAAGAGGGGCCACCAAACACACTGGACACCACCCTCCACAGGTAAGGAGAGAGGCCACCAACACACTGACACTACCCCAACCCACAGGTAAGGAGATGAGGCCACCCAAAACACACTGACACCCCCCCCCCACCCACAGGTAAGGAGAGAGGCCACCAACCACATGAACACTACCCCACCCACAGGTAAGGGAGAGGCCACCAACACACTCCACACCACCCCACCCCAGGTAAGGTGAGGCCTCAACACACTACACCCCCACCACAGGAAGGGGGAGAGGCCCCAACAACTGACACACCCACCCACAGGTAAGGAGAGAGGACCACCAACACACTACACCCCCCCCACAAGGTAAGGAGAGAGGCCCAACACACTGGAACCACCCCACCCACAGTAAGGGAGAGGCCCTAACACACTGCACCACCACACATAGGGTAAGGAGAGAGGCCACCAACACACTGACACCCCCCATCCACAGGTAAGGAGAGAGGCCACCAACACACTGACACTACCCCACCCACAGGTAAGGAGAGAGGCCTCCAACACACACACCACCCCACCCACAGGTAAGGGGAGAGGCCTCCAACACACTGACACCACCCCACCCACAGGTAAGGGGAGAGGCCACCAACACACTGACACCCCCCATCCACAGGTAAGGAGAGAGGCCACCAACACACTGACACTACCCCAAACCCACAGGTAAGGAGAGAGGCCACCACCAACACACTGACACCCCCCCCCCCCCACCCACAGGTAAGGAGAGAAGAGGCCAGACCAACACACTGAAACTATCCCCACCCACAGGTAAGGATGAGGAGGCCACCAACACATCAAACCACCCCAACCCACGGTCAGGGGAGAGGGCCTCCAACCACATTCACACCACCCACCCACAGGTAGGGGAGAGGCCTCCAAAAACACGACACCACCCCACCCACATGTAAGGAGGGGCACCAACACACTGACACCCCCCATCACAGGGTAAGGAGAGAGGCCACCAACACACCTGAGCCACTACCCCACCCACAGGTAAGGAGAGAGGCCTCCAACACACACACACCACCCCCACCCACAGGTAAGGGGAGAGGGCTCCAACACACTGACACCCCCACCCACAGGTAAGGGGAAAGGCACACCAAACACACTGACACCACCCGTTCCACAGGTAAGGAGAGAGGCCACCAACACCATGACACTACCCCACACCCACAGGTAAGGGAGAGAGGCCACACCAAACACACTGACACCCCCCCCCCACCCACAGGTAAGGAGAGAGGCCACCAACCACATGACACTACCCCACCCACAGGTAAGGAGAGAGGCCACCAACACATCACACCACCCCACCCCAGGTAAGGGGTAGAGGCCTCCAACACACTACACACAACCCCTACCGCACAGGGAAGGGGGGAGAGGCCCCAACATACTGACACCACCCACCCACATGTTAAGGAGGGGCCACCAACAACTGACAACCCCCCCCACAAGGTAAGGAGAGATGGCCACCAACACTGGACACACCAACACCCACAGGAAGGGAAGGCCACAACACACTGACAACACTAGGTAAGGAGAGAGGCCACAACCACACTCGACCATACCCCACCCACAGGGTAAGGAGATAGGCCACCAACACACTGACACCACACTCACCAAAGGTTAAGGGAGAGGCTCCAACACACACACCACCCCACCCACAGGTAAGGGGAGAGGCTTCCAACACACTGACCCCCACCCCACCCCAGGTTAAGGGGACGAGGGCCAACCACACACTGACAACCCCCCATCCACAGAGTAAGGAGAGAGGCCACCAACACAGTCTGTACACTACCCCACACCCAAAGGTAAGGAGAGACGGCCACCAAACACACTGGACAACACAGGTAAGTGAGCGAGGCCACCAACACACTGACACTACCCACCCACAGGTAAGGAGATAGGCCACCAACACACTGACACCACCTCACCCACAGGTAAGGAGAGAGGCCTCCAACACACTGACACCCCCCCACCCACAGGTAAGGAGAGGCCACCAACACACTGACACCACCCCACCCACATGTAAGGAGAGAGGCCACCAACACACTGACACCACCCCACCCACATGTTAGGAGAGAGGCCACCAGCACCCCGACCCCCCCCCCCCCCCCCCACCCACAGGTAAGGAGAGAGGCCTCCAAGCATCAGTCAAAAAAAGCCGTCAATGAGGCAACATTTGTATTTCCTTTCACATGGACCACGTTTAGTGATGTGATGTTTCAGGACTTCCTGCCTCCCCTGAAATGGATGTGTCGCGTCGGAAAATAGCGTGGAACCCAGGGGTCGAACTTTGATGGACCCGAGGACCACTGCTTTTCTATTTTTATACCTAGAGTGCTACTACTTTTTGTTGAACAAAATAAAAATGTAATTATGCTTAAATCTGCCTAAAATACAGTCCAAACAGCTTTGCCCAAATGTTTTAAAAAAAACGGCGATCTCGTTGAAATCAGACAAAGTACTACTACTTTTTTCGAATCACGTTGAGTACTGATGTAACCTGAAGGTGTTTTATTATGAATACTTGCTTGTCTGAAGCTCGGGGTGCTCAGTTTCTTTGGGTATTATTGGACCTGTCTTCATGTGCTTGTTACTTACAGCACTTTCCATGATCAGCATACAATGTATAATCCAGGGCTGACCGCACCAAGCTTCAATGGAAACACAGAAAGGGATCTGTGCCTCCAGGACATTACAAGGCAAGTCCTTTACTTTGACCCTAGGTAAGTATTGCCGACATGAGGTCATTATTACATCAACCTTTGCCCAGTAGTGAGAAGAATAGTCTATGCTCACCAATCTCATGCAGTGTCTTATTACCCTGACAGCCACAAAAGTTGCTTACAGCTCAGAACATGCCTCCCCCAGGGCATGGGATGAAGGTGTTAATGTTTTTGATTGCCCTTTAGCCCAGTTTCCGCTGAACCAGCAAGCACCAACTCAGCATTTCTGCATTATTAATGAGCCGTGTGCTTTCCATTTCATCTCTTCCCGCCCTAAGAGGACTGCTCTTGCCAATTCTACCAATGGTGAGAGAGTATTGGAAGGCCCCATCTGAGCGCTGAGCTAGTGGGAGGGGCAGAGAGATCCACCAAGTGGCTTACAACATTGGAATGCTGAGAGATCTCCAGTATTCCCCCTGGAACTGTGCCTAGTGTTTGGTGCTCGTTTCCAGGACTCGCACTGTATCTCCATATGGACCAAGACAAAAGTCTAAAAAAGATAAAATAACAAGATCGATAAATAAAAGTAGCATCAGAACATGGGGCCATGTACTATAGTAATGCTGCCATGTTATAGCTGTATGGGATATACTGTATGAAGGAGTACGTTGTTAATAGAGTAGTACAGTAGATGCATGGAACAGTCTCAAAGAAGAGATGGATTCAAATGTAGTATTGGAACTGAACAGTTATTTGAATAGAAACGTACAGACCCCACAGTTGGGATAAAAGTCTGGGATTAAGGTTCCAGACTAGTTGGACCAAATGCTCATTATCTTCTGTCAATTCCAATATTCCTAGGTAGTTTTAAGTTCTTTAGGTACCCCCTAAAACATAGCTTTCATTGTATATGTGTGTATACATAAACTCCAGATGCTGGGGTAGTTTCCTGCAACCCATTTATTGCTGTTACAAAACATCTCTCTAATTTCCCTTCCTCGTGCTCTCCCCCTCATTACATCCTTCTCTCCCCAACTCTTTCCCTTTGTCTCTCCCTCGCTCCCTTCTTTTCCCTGCCAGGTTCACTCTCTTGTTCCTCTGTCCCCTGCCTTCTGCCCCTGACGGAATATTACTCACTGGGCTATTACACTCTCATTCCATTAGGAAGTTACAGTAGATGTAATTATTTGCAGCTCCACAACTGGCCCCCAACTAGATATTCACATTAAACATACACACACTCATGTACCTAGAGGTTATCCCATTGACTGATAGAGACCTGCCAAACCCAGCCTACAAACACAGTCCTAGAGGTTATCCCATTCACTGATAGAGACCTGGCAAACCCCAGCATACAAACCCAGTCCTAGAGGTTATCCTATTCACTGATAAAGACCTGCCAAACCCCAGCCTTCAAACACAGCCCTAGAGGTTATCCCATTGACTGATAGAGACCTGCCAAACCCCAGCCTACAAACACAGTCCTAGAGGTTATCCCATTCACTGATGGAGACCTGCCAAACCCCAGCCTACAAACACAGTCCTAGAGGTTATCCCATTCACTGATAGAGGCCTGCCAAACCCCAGGGGTTGGGCACACAGTATTGGAAGTTACCCTCACTCCAATCAGATAACACAACATTGAAGCAAAAACAAAGAACAACCCAAAAGAATGGGTGGGAAACTCTCCAAGGAACAGAGAGGTCATCCAGGGATGTGCTAAGAAAATCCCATGAAGTTTATTTTCACACAATCCCAGCAGTGAGCATCCAACAATTAAAATCAATTACAAATAAAAACATAAAGGCTGTCCTATGAAATGTATGCTAACAGCAATGAAGAACAATGGTGTAAAAATCAGGGAGACGTAGATTCAGAGAGGTACTCACAAGGAACCCCTCTGAAAATATGTTACACATTATCCAGAGGATCGGAACTGAAATAGGTGCAAATACAGGAAGTCAAACAGACATTACTCAAAGGATATCATCGTGCAGAGAGCACAATGTATTCAGGTGTCAAACCTGCACCCAATGGAGCCGTTACTTGTGCTGGTTTCTACGATCTAAGAATTCTGTAGCAGGATGTGTCTGGAGGAGGAAAAGTCCCCAAATAGTGAAGACTAAAATCCGAAAAACAGAGTAGACAACTGCCAGGTAAACAGTGGAATCAGCGGGACCAGCAGGGGTCACGAGCGAAACGTGCGTCGGATGACATCTTTAGGCCTCGTTCATGTTGATCAGAGAGCCTGTGGATGCTGCTGGTCCCGCCGATTCCAATGTTTATCTGGCAGTTGCCTACTCTATTTTTTGGATTTTAGTCCTCCCTATTTTGGGACGATTCCATCATTCGGCCACATCTTTATACAGAATTCCTGAATCGGAGACACTCGAGAGCCCTGTGTCTCCTCAGCGTGCCGCCGGCACGGCAGCAGGAATAAGTGGGCCATCACAGAGGATCCACAGACTGCCGCTTCTCCCTCCCGCAGCCTGCGCAGACCGCCGATGGCCTTCTTGCTCCTTTGTCACCCTCCTACCTCACTTCAGCCCTTTCATAGGCCAGCTGTAAGCCCCGTTACCTTACTTCTGATTGGCCAGAAGGTGAAGCTATGCAATCACTCTGACATTGACGGTTCTGAGTAGCCCCTCTCCTATTGGCGAGCACCCTGATTGGTGATGCTTCGGATCATAGGTTCTAATGGTGCCAGATTCCTTAAAGGAGCATGCACTGCACTTAGATTAAGATTTAGTGGGTGAAAGTCATTTCGATGCTGTGATCTCTCTTAGGAAGATGTTAGCCTGTTCCTGCACCAGTCCAGAGAACTTTATCCGCACCCACGCACTGTAACTGAACTTTGTGTAAGTTTAAAAGAACATTTTGCTACTATCCCCCCTCCCCCTTTTATTTGCTGCTGCTGATTGTATGTTATATTTTCTGTACTGTACTGTACAAAGTATGGATAGATTCAATGTACAGCTGACCTGATGCTTTTCGGTACCGGCAGTCTGGCGCTCCAGCGTGACCAGACCATTCCGTGATGGACATCCGTCACAAGATGTAATGCCAATGTTGGCGTTACTCCTATCCAGGACCCTGCAATAGGGCTTTCGCTGAAGTGGAGAGACAGACGGCAGGAGAGGGAAATAACACTATATTATTAAAAGGATGTGTTGTTACAGCGATCCAGACACTATAACAGCCCTTTATCAGGGGCTAGGTGGGAGTAACATCAATTTAAGGTATAACGTAAATAATTGAATGTTAAGTCCCTGCGTTATCTGTGACAGACTTTGTACATGTATGAAAATATGATAACGTTTCATTTGCTTCTAATTTCCATGTCTTTATTAATAACATCCATTATATGGAGAAGGAGTGGCTCAGTGAGTGAGACACTGACTGGCAGTGAGTGTGAAGCAGGAGAAGGAGCGGCTCAGTGAGTGAGACACTGACTGGCAGTGAGTGTGAAGCAGGAGAAGGAGCGGCTCAGTGAGTGAGACACTGACTAGCAGTGAGTGTGAAGCAGGAGAAGGAGCGGCTCAGTGAGTGTGAAGCAGGAGAAGGAGCGGCTCAGTGAGTGAGACACTGACTGGCACTGAGTTTGCAGCAGGAAACCTGGTTCTATTCTAATGGATGTGAGGCGTGAAAGGTGTTATGAACTCCACTCTTCTGGTGTATTCTTCCTCCTCTTTATCGTTTGCCCTCCATGACGACACTGTGTGCACATTAACACACTTCTGTTTATTTGTGGCCCTTGTGATTAAATGGATATAGCCTCTGGTTTTATACGTTTGCAGCATTCACTGAAGATTGTAAGGTGATGGCATGGGAAAAAGCTGTAAGGGTGAAGGGGGCAGGGGGTCTCCCCAATATTATTATACACATGGCAGTGTTCTACTGCAACTAAAATGTACTGCAGCTGCATAGCTGTATATACACAGCTGTACAGTGTTACACACACTGCCTGCTGTACATACCTATATGTACAGTGCTGCATACACTGCCTGCTGTATATACACATCTGTACAGTGCTACACACACTGCCAGCTGTATATACCTATATGTACAGTGCTGCATACACTGCCTGCTGTATATACACATCTGTGCAGTGCTACACACACTGCCAGCTGTATATACACATCCGTATAGTGCAGCACGCACTGCCATTTTTGCAATCTGCATATACACATTGGTACTGTCATACACGCTGCCAACTGTACTCTATGTATGTATGTATGTCTTTATTTATATAGCACCCCTATATGTACATACAGTAGCGCTTCACAAAAGTAATACATTCGTAGCACCCCTGAGGGATTCTACTCAGTTTAAGGGTTAATAGGGAGGTAAGAGTTAACAGTACCCTTACCTGTTACAATGTTGCAGAGTTGCCAGGCAGGGGACTGTTTACTTTCTAAATTGTAGAATGTGCTGGAATAGTCACATGTCCAGGAGACTCAGCGACTTCTATTCTGCTGAAAGATCTCCGTGGTTGAGGAAGCCCCTGTTCACGTGTATGCTAGCCCTGGACCAAGAGAAGCAGGAGATGGCCATCATGTACCAAATAGATAAAGGGGTAGCCCACTAAGGGGACACCTGAATTTATCTACCACTGTTACCAGTTAGAAGAAATGTGCCCTCTTGGGGAATGCCGAGTGAGCTCCCCAAGGAAGATCTGTCTATGGGATTGGTCCTATCTTGTTCTGATGTTAAGGTTAATAAACTACACAAAGGTTCCCGGCACCCTTCACTTCGTTGCCTGCCACACTACCGGCCTACACGGACATCAGCCCCCTGAGAACCAAGGTAAGGAGAGCCGCTGAGCATCAATTGCACTTTGTACAACCCCCAAGAGACATCATTATATTTGGTGTGTCCCCATCTTCTGTTGGCCGGGGGAAGAGGTGTTACACATGTGACATAATAATATAACACGTAATGGGAATAAGCGCTGGAGACATAAAAGCGACATTTAGGAAAAGGAGTCCCTGCCCCGAAGAGCTTACAATCTAATTGGTAAGTAGGAGGAAAGTACACAGACAGTAGGAGGGCGTTCTTGTAAGTGCGTTTGCAGGGGGCCAAGCTTTATGTATGAGGTGTATAGTATTAGCCACGGTGCTATGCATGCTTCGTTAACAGGTGTGTCTTAAAGGTGGATAGAGAGGGTGCTTCTCGGGTATTGAGGGGAAGGGCATTCCAGAGGCACGGGGCAGTCGGTGAGAGAGGTTTTTGGCGGGAGAGGGCTGTAGATACATAGGGGGTAGTGTTGGCGTGAGAACGCAAGACCACGCGGGTTGTCCTCCTCCAGATGTGTGTGCTTGAAGCTCACCCAGAACCAAGACTGAGAGGAGAGCTAGGTTTTTAAAACCATTTAATGAGCCAGCTGAGATTCAGGCTGGAGCTATACATAGCTTTTCCCTGCATAGTTATCACACAGGGAATCTACCCTGTCACAGGTAGACAGAAGACATCCTTGAGCAGTCGGGATGGTGTAAAGTGAGACATTGTGGCAGAAGAGTATATAGCCTTAAAGTAAGGGGAATTTCGTGTGTAATACAGGATTTAATAGGAAGCCAGGAGTGGGATTTCAGCGGGAGAGACGCTGATACAGATTTAGGAAAAAGTAAAGTGCCAAGTTATGTTATTGCTGATGTCTTTTGTGATGTCAGGGCTGTCACAAGTGATGTCATTTGTGAATTGTATCCAAACATAGACAGAAACCTGCTCCTTGATCTCAGGAACCATCATGCAAAATTTGGTTACGATATCTTAGGAGGTGTCCACATGCATAGGGAACAGACACACAGCTTTCCAAAATATATAATAACTTTATATCAGAGAGGGCTTTTCCCCTAATGGGACTCAAAGTGCGTCACAATTACAGCACAGCGCGCGTTACGCAGCACGTAGGGATTTTTAGACACAGCCCCTGCCCAGTGAGCTTACAATCTGTTTTTGGTGCCTAAGGCCTCGTCCATGGTTGCTGCTTGCTGGCGGAGGCGCGCTCCCGCTCAGCACTGAGCCCCTACAGCCACAATTAGAGCGGCTTTAGTAGGGGCTCGCCTACGCTTCCGCAAGCGCGCGGAAGCGCAGGTCTTACCAGAATTTTAGATTTTCCTGCTTGCCGGCGAGACAGGCCGGTCACGTGAGCGGTTCGCCCAATGAGGGCGAACTAGCTCCGTGACGTCACTGGCCCGCCCCCTGACGGCGCGCAGGGAAAGCACCTGCAAGGCCAGGGAAAGCACCCGCTTTCCCTGAGCCTCAGCACGCCTCAGCACGCCAGCGGGAAGCTTGGCCGAGGCCTAAGGCACCGAGATAAAATGACTTGCCCAAGGTCACAAGGTTCCCCTGATTCAAACTCAGTGTCAGGGTTTATAGTGTCAGGGACTTTTCTCCCTGAGCTGCTCCTTCTAGTAGATGTACATCATGTAACACACAGACTGTCAGTGCTATGGGCACATATACATACTGAGTGCCATGTCACACACACTGCCAGCTGATCTACAGATAGATTCACAGTAGCAACACATACTGTACATAATTAAATACAGCAACAGATACACTGCCAGTGCTATATACAAATAAATACAGCAAAATATACACTGCCATGCTATATACAAATAATACAGCAAAATACACTCCATCTAGCCGACCAGTGCTATATACAAAAAATACAGCAAATAATACACTGCCAGTGCTTAACTAACTACAGCAAATATACACCGCTAATAGCAACAATACAGAATATACACTGCCAGTGCTTATACCAAAAAATACAGCAAAATATACACTGCCAGTGAATATACAAATAAATACGCAAAATATACAACTGCCAGTGCTATATAACAAATCAAAATCAGAAAAATAACACTGCAGTGCATATACAAATATATACAGCAAAATCTATCATGCCAAGTGCATATACAAATAAATAGCAGAAACAGGATACATGCCAGTGCTATACAAGCATACCCCCCACATTAACGTACGGCAATCTGGGACCCGGTAGCAATGTATGTAAAGCGAAAGAATGGTACTTAAGGGGTGAAATGGAGCACTACCTTGGCCCCACTATCGATCATGACGTACTAGCAATCGTCATATAGTGCATACTGATGTAAATAGAGCATTTGTAAAAGGAGCTCTATAGTCTCCCCAACCGCTTGTGCACAGCTTCGGGTTACAGGAGGGTAGGGGGTCCGTATTGCTGATTAAGGACGTGCTGACTGCGATGCGTGAGTGCGGTTTGCCTATTGTGCGAGATGTACTACTCGCGAGGGTTACTACAGTGAGTGTCCCTTAAACGGGGTATGCCTGTAATACAAATACATGACAGCCAACAAGTACACTGCCATGTGTCTTGCATATACAATAAATACAGAAACAATACACTGTCCAGTGCTATATACAATATTATAACAGCAAATACACACTGCCAGTGCTATAATGAATAAAATACAGAAAACAGATCATGCCAGTGCTATATACCCAATACATACAGCAAACAGATACCTGCCAGTCGCTATATACAATACATACAGCAACAGATACAACTGCCTGTGAGTAAGGTCACATACACGATAGACAGCAGAACATCACTTAGTACAGCTATGATCCATATAACACCACACACACACACACACACACCACACACCATCACCACACACACACAAACACCCGACACACCACACACACAACCCCACACAACGCACACACAACACACACACACACCACCCACATCTGTGCACAAATAAAACGCTCACGCACAACACCTGATGTTTCTATATACACAAATCTTATGTTCTACAATACATATACAAAAATTTAATAAATATTGTACTTTTAGAACTGTTGTCTGTCTGAATAACAAACAATGTATTATTAGCATTCTTAAAAAACAATTCAATTTATCACGTTCACCACGACCAAAAGCAATTTGAGTGAGTAATGGATTAAAGCCGGCCGCAGGAAAGAATAGTTCCGGGCCCCCTCATCTCGCCAGGCTCGCGAAAGTCACGTGTGGCTGATAACAACGAGCCCACCTTACTATCGTTCTTGACTAACGATACGGGGACTAATCTGGGGAAGTGTGGACCAGATCAAAGTAGTGGTACTGTGTGGTGATATGCGGATTTGTGTCAAACAAGAGCAAAGATCATTGGATGTAATGTTCGAAAACGTTACGCCAGAACACTGCTTAGTGAATCTGGCCTAAGACCCTTGGCTGAATATTACACGATCTTGAAAGTGTCGGGGTGTACCATTGGGGTTAAAGTGCCCGAAGCAAAGAGTAGTTTGGTCTTTCTTCTGCCATGTGCACCCGGCATCGTCTCCTGGGCTTGTAATGAGAACAGGTGTATTTATATTGTGGGTGGGGCGGCTGAACGGTGGGGGGGGGGGGAGTGCTGGACACGTGGCCCGACTGCCAATTGCGCCCACACCCAAAACTCTGTACACTGTTGTCCCTGAAGGGGGTTTAACCGCGGGGGTCCATGTCCTGAATGGGACTCCGCATAGAAACGAACTGTGATAATCCATACACGGCCGCCAACAGTTGTGGAAGAGCTGACGCAGGTAGGAGAGCAGAGAGAAGCCGTTCCCCTTGTGTGGTGTCCGTCCCTCTCTGTGTGTGTCCGTCCCTTCTCTGGTCTCCGTCCCCTCCTCTGTGTGTCTCCGTCCCTCTCTCTGTGTGTCTCCGTCCCTCTCTGTGTGTGTCTCTGTCCCTCTCTGTGTGTCTCCGTCTCTACTCATCTGGTGTGTCTCGTCCCCTCTTTGGTTCTCCGTCCCTCTCTGTGTTGTCTCCGCCCTCCTCTGTGTCTCCGTCCCTCGCTCTGTGTGTCTCCCGTCCCTCTCTGTGTGTGTCCTCCGTCCCTCTCTGTGTCTTCCGTCCCTTCTCCTGTGTCTCCGTCCCTCTCGTCTGTGCGTCTCCGTCCCTCTCTCTGTTGTGTGTCTCCGTCCGCTTCTCTGTGTGCGTCTCCGTCCCTCTCTGTGCTCTCCGTCCCTCTCTCTGTGTGTTCTCCGCCCTCTCTGTTGTCTCCGTCCCTTCTGGTGCGTCTCCGTCCTCTCTCGGTGTGCGTCTCCGTCCTCTCGTGCGTCCGTCCCTCTCTCTGTGCGTCTCCGTCCCTCTCTTGCTTCTCCGTCCCCTCTCTGTGCGTTTCTCCGTCCCCTCTACTCTTGCGTCTCGTCCCTCCTGTGCGTCTCCGTCCTCTCTGTTTTTTTTTTTTTTTTTTTTTTTGTGTTTTTTTTGTTTTTTTTTTTTTTTTTTTCCCCCCCCACCCCCCCCCCCCCCCCCCACCCCAACACCCCCCCCCCCACCCCCCCCCACCCCCCCCCCCCCCCCCGCCACCACCCCCCCCCCCACCCCCCCCCCCCCCCCACCCCGGCCCCCCCCCCCCCCCCCCCCCCCCCCCCCCCCCCCCCCCCAGCGGCCCCCCCCCCCCCCCCCGCCCCCCCCCCCCCCCCCCCCCCCCCCCCCCCACCCCCCCGCACCCGAACCCCGCCCCCCCCCCCCCCCCCCCCCCCCCCCCTCCCCCCCACCCCCCCACCCCCCCCCCCCCCCCCCCCCCCCCCCACCCCCCCACCCAACCCCCCCCCCCCCCGCACCCCCCCCCCCCCCCCCCCCCCCCCCCCCCCCCGCCCCCCCCCCCCCCGTTGTTTTTGTTTTTTTTTATTTTGTGGTTCTGTTTTTTTTTTTTTTTTTTTTTTTTTTTTTTTTGTTTTTTTTTTTTTTTTTTTTTTTTTTTTTTTTTTTTATTTTTTTTTGTTTGGTTGGTTTTTTGGTTGTTGTTGGTGGGTGGGTGGTTGTGTTGTGTTAGTTTGTTTGGTTGTTTAGTTATATCGTGGGGTGGTTTTTTTTTTGTTTTGTGTTGGGGGTGGTGGGGGGTGGGGGGTGTGGGTGCGTCTCCTTCGCTCTGTGCGTTCCGTCCCTCTTTTCCCAGTCCTCCTCTGTGCGTATCCGTCCCTCTCTGTGTGTGTCTCCGTCCCTCTGTGTGCGTCTCCGTCCCTCTGTGTGCGTCTCCGTCCCTCTCTGTGTGTGTCTCCGTCCCTCTGTGTGCGTCTCCGTCCCTCTCTGTGTGTCTCCGTCCCTCTCATAGTGTGTGTCCTCCGTCCCTTCTGTGTTGCGTCTCCTTCCCTCTCGTGTGGTGTCTCCGTCCCCTCTGTGTGTGCTCCGTCCTCTCTTCGTTGTGTGTCTTTCCGTTCCTCTCTGTGGTCTCCCCGTCCCTCTCCTTCTGTGTTGGTCTCCTGTTGCCCTTGTGTGTCTCCGTCCCTCTCTGTGTGTCTCCGTCCCTCTCTGTGTGTCTCCGTCCCTCTCTCTGTGTGTCTCTCCGTCCCTCTCTGTGTGTCTCCGTCCCTCTCTCTGTTTGTCTCCGTCCCTCTCTCTGTGTGTCTCCGTCCTCTCTCTGTGTCTTCCCTCTCCTCTTTGTGTCTCCGTCCCTCTCTTGTGTCTCCGTCCCTCTCTGTGTGTCTCCTCCCTCTCTGTGTCCTCCGTCCGCTCTTGGTGTGTCCTCCGTCCCTATCTCGTGTCTCCGTCCCTCTTCTGGCGTCCTCCTCCGCTGCTGTGGTCTCCCGTCCCTCTCTGTGTGTGTCTCCGTCCCTCTCTCTGTGCTTCTCCGTCCCTCTCTGTGTGTGTCTCCGTCCCTCTCTGTGTGTCTCCGTCCCTCTCTCTGTGTGTCTCTCTCTTCGCCGTCCACCTCCCTGTGGTGTCTCCAGTCCTCTCTCTTGGTGTCTCCCCGTCTCTCTCTCTCTCTGTGTGTCTCCGTCCCTCATCCTGTTGTGTGTCTCTCCCGTCCCTACCTCTTTGTCTCCGTCCCCTCTCTGTGTGTCTCCGTCCCCCTCTCGTTCTCCGTCCCCCCTCTCTCTGTGTGTCTCTCCGTCCCTCTCTCTGTGTGTCCTCCGTCCCTCTCTTTTATTCCTCGCGTCCCTCTCTCTGTGCGTCTCCCCGTCCCTCTCTGTGCGTCTCCTCCCTCTCTCTGTGTGTCGTCCCGTCCCTCTCTGGTGTCTCCGTTCCCTCTCTCTGGTCTTCTCCTCCTCTCTTTGTGCGTCTCCGTCCCTCTCTGTTTGTCTCGCGTCCCTCTCCTCTGTGCGTCTCCGTCCCTCTCTTGTGCGTCTCCGTGTGGTTCCCTCTCTTCTCTGTGTGTGTCTCCGTCCCTCTCTGTGTTTCCTCCGTCCCTCCTCTCTGTGTGTCTCCGTCCCTCTCTGTGTGTCTCCGTCCCTCTCTGTGTGTCGTCCTTCCCGTTCTCTCTGTGTACTTCTCCGTCCCCTCTCTCCTGTTGTGTCCGTCCCTCTCTCCTTGTGTAGTTTCTCATTCTCTTCCGTCCCAACTCTGTTGTCCTCTCCGTCCCTCTCTCTGTGTTTCTTCCGTCCCTCTTCTTTGTCTCGTCCGTCCCTCTCTGTTCCTCTCCGTCCTCTCTCGGTGTGTCTCCGTCCCTCTCTCTGGTGTCTTCTCCGTCCCTCTCTGTGTCTCCGTCCCCTCTGTAGTGGGTCTCCGTCCCCTCTCTGTGTGTCTCCGCCATCTCTGTGTGTCTCCCGTCCCCTCTCTCTGTGTTTCTCCGTCCCTCTCTGTGTGTTTCTCCGTCCCTCTCTGGTGTCTCCGTCCCCTCTCTCCTGTGTGTCCTCCGTCCCCTCTCTGTGTTGGCTCCGTCCCTCTACTCTGTGTGTGTCTCCGTCCCTTCTCTGTGCGTCTTCCGCCCCTCCTGTGCCGTCTCCGTCCCTCTCTTGTCGTCCCGTCCCTCTCTGTGCTCTCCTTCCGTCCCTCTCTGTGGCGTCTCCGCCCTCTCTGTGCGGTCTCCGTCCTCCTCTGTGTGCGGTCTCCCGTCCCCTCGCTGGTGCGAGTCTCTCCGTCCCTCTCTGTGTGTGTCTCCGTGCCCTCGGTGTGCGTCTCTTCCGTCCCTTCTGTTTGGTCTCCCGTTCCCGCTCTGTGTGGTTGGGCTCTCCGTCCCTCTCTGTGTGCGTCTTCGCTTCCCTTCCGTCCCTCTCTGTGTGCGTCCTCTCCGTCCCTCTCGGTGTGTGTCTCCTCCTCTCCGTCCCTCTTCTGTGTGTTGGTCTTCTCCGTCCCTCTCTGTGTGTCTCCGTCCCTCCTGTGTGTCTCCGTCCACTCTCGCTCTATCCTCTGTGTGTCTCCCCGTCCCTCTCTGTGTGTCTCGTCCCCCTCTCGTGTGTCTCCGTCCCCCCTCTTGCGTCTTCTCCGTCCCCCTCTCTGTGCGTCTCCGTCCCTCTCTCTGTGGTCTCCGTCACTCTCTGTGTGTCTCTGTCCCTCTCTGTGTGTCTCTGTCCCTCTCTGTGTGTCTCCGTCCCTCTCTGTGTGTCTCCGTCCCTCTCTGTGTGTCTCCGTCCCTCTCTGTGTGTCTCCCGTCCCTCTCTCTGTGTGTCTCCGTCCCTCTCTGTGTGTGTCTCCCCGTCCCTCTCTGTGTGTCTCCGTCCCTCTCTCTGTGTTGTCTCCGTCCCTCTCTGTGTGTCTCCGTCTCTCTCTGTGTGTCTCTCCGTCTCTCTCCTGTGTGTTTCTTCCGTCCTCGTCCTGTGTGTTTCCCCCCCCCCCTCCGTCCCTCTCTGGTTGTTCTCCGTACCCTCTCTGTGGGTCTCCGTCCCGTTCTCTCTGTTTGTCTCGTCCCTCTCTCCCTCCTTGTGTCTCCGTCCCTCTCTCTGTGTTCTCCGTCCCTCTCTCTGTGCGTCGTCCGTCCCTCTCTGTGCGTCTCCGTCCCTCTCTCTGTGTGTGTCTCCGTCCTCTCGTGCGCTTCCGTCCCCCTCTCTTGCTGTGTGTCTCCGGCCCTCTCTTCTGTGTATCTCCGTCCCTCTCTGTGTCTCTCCGTCCCTCTTCTGTGTCTACTTCCTCCTTCCCTCTCTCTGTGTGTCTCCGTCCCCTCTCTCACTCTCTGTGTGTCGCCTCACCTCTTCTGTGTCTCTCCGCCCTCTCTGTGTTTCTCTTCCGTCCTCTCCTGTGTGTCTCCGTCCTCCTGTGTGCCTTCCGCCCTCTCTGTGTTGTCTCCGTCCCTCTCCCATCTGGTGTCTCGTACTCACTCTGTTTGGTCTTCTCCGTCCCTCTCTCTCTGTGTGTCTCTCCGGCCGCTCTCTCTGTGTCTCCGCTCCGTCCCTCTCCTCTGTGTTCCGTCCCTCTCTGTGTGTCTCCGTCCCTCTCTTTGTGTCTCCGTCCCCTCTTCGTTTGGTGTGCTTCCGTCCCTCTCTCGTTGTTGTCTCCGTCCCTCTCCTCTGTGTCCCGTCCCTCTCTCTGCTTCTGTTCTCCTTCCCCTCTCGGTGTGTGCCCATCCCTCTCTTCTGTGTCTCCGTCCCTCTCTCTGTGTGTCTCCCGTCCCTCGTCTCTGTGTTTCCTTCCGTCCCTGTCTCTGTGTTTCCGTCCCTGTCTCTGTGTCTCCATCCCTCTCTCTGTGTCTCCGTCCCTCTCTGTGTCTCCGTCCCTCTCTGTGTCTCCGTCCCTCTCTGTGTGTCTCCGTCCCTCTCTCTGTGTGTCCTCCGTCCCTCTCTGTGTGTCTCCGTCCCTCTCTGTGGTGGTCTTCTTCCTTCCTCTCCTGTGGCTCCGTCCCTCTCTGTGTCCTCCGTCCCTCTCTTTGTCTCTCTCCTCCCGTCCCCTCCTGGTGTCCCGTCCCTCTCTTTGGTGGTCTCCGTCCCCCTCTCTCTGTGTGTCCTCCGTCCCTCTCTCTGTGTGTCTTCCGGTCCCTCTTTCTGTGTCTCCTCCCTCTCTGTGTGTCTCCGTCCCTCTCCTGTGTGTCTTTCCGTCCCCCTCTCTGTGTGTCTCCGTCCCCTCTCTGTGTGGTCTCCGTCCCTCTCTGTGTGTCTCCTCCGTATCTCTCTGTGGGGTCTCCGTCCCTCTCTCTGTGCGTCTTCTGCCGTCCCTCTCTCGCTCTGTTGCGTCTCTCCGTCCCTCTCTCCGGTGTGTCTCGTCCCTCTCTCCTCTCTCCCTCTGGTCTCACGTCCCTCTCCCTGTGTGGTCGCCCGTCCCTCTCTCTTTGTGCTCCCGTCCCTCTCTCTGTTCTCCGTCCCCTCTCTGTGTGTCTCCGTCCCTGCTCTTTGTTCTCCGTCCCCTCTCTCTGTTGTGTCCGCCGTCCCTCTCTCTGTGTGTCTCCTCCCTCTCTGTGTGGTCTCCTCCCTCTCTGTGTGGTCTTCCGTCCCCCTCTCTCTGTGTGTCTCCTCCCTCTCTGTGGTGTCTCCGTCCCGCTCTGGTCCCGTCCCTCTCTGTGTCTCCGTCCCTCTCTGTGTCTCTGTCCCTCTCTGTGTGTCTCTGTCCCTCTCTCCATCTTATGTCTCCGTCCCTCTCTGTGTGTCTCCGTCCCTCTCTCTTTGTATCTCGTCCCTCTCTGTGTCTCTCCGTCCCTCTCTGTGTCTCTCTGTCCCTCTCTGTGTCTCTCCGTCCCTCTCTGTGTCTCTCCGTCCCTCTCTCTGTGTGTCTTACGCGTCCCCTCTCTGTTTGTCTTCTGACCGTCCCTCTCTGTGTCTCCGTCCCTCTCTGTGTGTCTCCGTCCCTCTCTCTGTGTGTCTCCGTCCCTCTCTGTGTGCCTTGCCGCCGTCCGCTCGCTTGTGTTTCTCCGTTCCCAAAGTCTCCTCTTGCTGTGTGTCCTCCGTCCCTCTCTCTGTGTGTCTCCGTCCCTCTCTCTGTGTGTCTCCGTGCCCTCTCCTCCTCTGTGTGTCTCCGTCCCTCTCTCTGTGTCTCTCTTTCTCCGTCCCTCTCTGTTTGTCTTCCCAGTCCCTCGTCTCTGTTTCTCCGTCCTTCGTCCCCCCCCGTCTGTGTGTCTCCGTCCCTCTCTCGGTGTCTCCGTCCCTCTCTCTGTGGTTCCTCCCTGCTCCTGTGTTTCCGTCCCTGCCTCGTGTCTTCTCGTCCCTCTCTCGGTGTCTCCGTCCCTCTTGTGTCTCCGTCCTCTCTGTGTCGCCGTGCCCTCTCTGTGGGTCTTCCGTCCCTCTCTCCGTCCCTCTCTCTTTTGTCTCCGTCCCTCTCTGTGTGTCTCCGTCCCTCTCTGTGTGTCTCTCCTCCCTCTCTGTGTGTCTCCCTCCCTCTCTGTGTCTCCGTCCTCTCTGTTCTCCCGTCCCTCTCTCTGGTCTCTCGCGTCCCTCGCTCTGTGGGTCCCGTCCCTCTCCTCTTTTTGTCCTCCGTCCCTCTCTCTGTGGTGTCTCCGTCCCTCCTCTGTGTCGCTCTTCCGTCCCTCGCTGTGTGCTCTACCCGTCCCTCTCTCTTGTGTCTCCCCGTCCCCCTTCGGTCTGTGTGCTCCGTCCCCCTTCCCCCTCTCTGTGTGTCTCCTCCGGTCCCCTCTGTGTGTCCCGTCCCTCTCTGTTGTCTCCGTCTCTCTCTGTGTGTCTCCGTCCCTCTCCTCTGCTCTCTGTTGCGTCTCCGTCCCTCGCTCCTGTGCTTCTCCGTCCCTCTCTCTGTGTGTTCTCCCGGTCCCTCTCTCTGTGTCCTCGTCCCTTTTTCTCTTCCCTCTCCCTCTGTGTCTCCGTCCTCTCTCTGTGTCTCTGTCCTGTCCCTCTCTTCTGTTTCTCTCTCCCGTCCTCTCTGTGTCCTCCGTCCTCCGTCCCTCTCTTTGTCCTCCTCTCCGTCCCTCTCTGTGTGTTCCTCCGTCCCTCTCTGTGTGTCCCGTCCCTCTCCTCTGCCTGTGTCTTCTCTTCTCGTCCCTCTCTGTGTGTCTCCGGCCCTCTCTCTGTTTGTCCTCCAGTCCCTCTCTGTGTCTCCGTCCGCCTCTGTGTGTCTTCCGTCCTCTCTCTGTGTGTCTCCGTCCCTCTCTCTGTGTGTCTCTGTCCCTCTCGGGTGTGTCCCGATTTCCCCTCTCTGTGTGGTCTCCCGTCCCTCTCTCTGTCTGTGTGTCTCCGTCCCTCTCTCTGTGTGTCTTCTCCTTCCCTCTCTGTGTGTCTCTGTCCCTCTCTGTGTCTCCGTCCCTCTCTGTGTCTCCGTCCCTCTCTGTGTCTCTGTCCCTCTCTGTTGTGTCTCCGTCCCTCTCTCTCTGTGTCTCCGTCCCTCTCTGTGTGTCTCCCCGTCCCTCTCTCTGTGTGTTCTCCCGTCACCTCTCTGTGTCTCCAGTCCTCTCTCTCTTGTGTCTCCTTCCCTCTCAAGTGTGTCTCCGTCCCTCTCTCTGTGTGTCTCCGTCCCTCTCTCTGTGTGTCCTCCGCCCTCTTCTGTGTGTCTCCGTGCCCTCTCTCTGTGGTCTCCTCCCTCTCTCTCCTCTTGTTTCTCCGTCCCTCTCTCTGTGTGTCTCCCGTCCCGCCCCTGTGTTTCCGTCCTCTGTCCTCTGTGTCTTCCCCGTCCTCCCTCTCTCTGTGTCTTCTGTCCCTCTCTGTGTCTTCTCCGTCCCTCTCTGTGTCCTCCGTCCCTGTCTCTGTGGCGTCTCCGCCCTCTCGTCTGTGCGTCTCCCTCTCGTCCCCTCTCTCCTGTGTCTTTCTCCGTCCCTCTCTCTGTTCCCTCTCTCTGTGTCCTCCGTCCCCTCTCTCTGTTCTCCGTCCCTCTCGTTGTCTCCGTCCCTCTCTGTGTTTTCCGTTCCCGTGTCCTCTGTGTCTCTTCTCCGTCCCTCTCTCTCTGTTTGTCTCCGTCCCTCTCTGTGTCTCCGTCCCTCTCTGTGTCCTCCGTCCCTCTGCTGTGTCTCCGTCCCTCTCCTGTGTGTGCCTCCGTCCCCTCTGTGTGGTCTCCGTTCCCTCTCTGTGTGTCTCCGTCCCTCTCTGTGTCTCTCCGTCCCTCCTCTGTGTCTGGTCCTTCTCCGTCCCTCTCTGTGTGTCCTCCGCCCTCTCTCTGTGTGTCTCCGTCCCTCTCTCCTGTGTGGTCTCGCGTTCCCTCTCTGTGTCTCCGTCCCTCTCTGTGTGTCTCCGTCCCCTCTCTCTTGTGGTCCTCCGTCCCCCTCTCTGTGTGTCTCCGTCCCCCTCTCTGTGTGTCTCCGTCCCTCTCTGTTTGTCTCCGTCCCTCTCTGTGTGTCTCCGTCTCTCTCTGTGTGCGTCTCCGTCCCTCTCTCTGTGCGTCTCCGTCCCTCTCGTCTGTGCGTCTCCGTCCCTCTCTCTGTGGTGTCTCCGTCCCTCTCTCTGTGTCTCCGGCCCTCTCTCTGTGTCCTCCGTACCCTCTCATCTTGTGTCTCTGGTCCCTCTCCTGTGTCTCCGTCCCTTCTCTGTGTCTTTCCGTCCCTCTCTGATGGTCCTCCGTCCCCTCTCTGTGTGTCTCCGTCCCTCTCTGTGTGTTCTCCGTCCCTCTCTCTTCCTCTCTGTGTCTCACGTCCCTCTCTGTGTGTCTCCGTCCCTCCTCTCCTCTGTGTGCCTCGTCCGCCCTCTCTGTGTCTTCCCGTCCCTCTTGTGTTCTCCGTCCTCGCTCTGTGTGTCCTCCGTCCCGCTCTCTGTGTGTCTCGCGTCCCTACTCCTGTCATCCGCCTTACAGCAGAGAGAGCAGAGAAAGTGCACAGCCTCTTACAGCAGAGAGCTTAGAGAGAAAGCGACCCTCTCTGTGTCTCCCCTCCTGGCCAGCTCTTAAACGCAGAGGGAGCAGAAGAAGTGCACAGCCTTAACAGCATAAGATTATGAAGAGAAGCGACCCCTCTCTTTGTCCTCCCCCCCGCACAGCTCTTACATAAGAGGAGCTACAGAGAGCATCGGATCCCTCGTCTCTGTTCTCCCCGCACAGCTCTTACAAGAGGCGAGAGATCGAGAGAAGCTTTCCCTCTCTCTGTCTCCCCCCGCACAGCTCTTTCCAGCATTAAGAGCAGAAGAACGCCCAACCTCTCTGTGTCTCCCCGCACAGCTCTTACACTTACAGCAGAGAGAGCTGAGAGAAGCGGTTTTCCCCTCTCTGCCTGTGTCTCCCCGCACAGCTCTTACAAAACAGCAATAGAGAGAGCATATAGATGCGTCCCCTCTTTGTCCTCCCCGCACAGCTCTTACACATCGCAGGAGATAGCATAGAAAGCGTTTCCCCTCTCTGGTTTCTCCGGCCGCCAGCTCTACTCAGATAGAGCAGAGAGAAGCCGCCCCTCTCTCTGTGGTCCTCCCCGCACAGCTCTTACAGCAGATAGAGCACATAAGAATCGGTCCCTCTCTCTCGTCCCCGCACGCTCTTACAACAAGCAGAAGAGACGCTGTCCCTCTCTCTTGTCTCCCCGCACAACTCTTACAGCAGAGAGATCTTCTCTCTCTGTGTGTCTCCGTCCCTCTCCTCTGTGCGTCCCGTCCTCTCTCTGTCTGGCGTCTTCTCCGTCCCGCTCTTCTGTGTGGTCTCCGGTCCTCTTCTCTCTTGTGTCCTCGCCCTCTCGCTGTGGTCTTCCGTCCCTCTCCTCTGTGTCTCTGTCCCTCTCTGTGTCTCCGTCCCTCTCTGTGTCTCCGTCCCTGGTCTCTGTGGTGGTCCTCCGTCCCTCTCTCTGTGCGTCTCCGTCCTCTCTCTGTGCTCTCCGTCCCCTCTCGTTGTGTCTCCGTCCCTCTCATCTGTGTCTCCGTCCCTCTCTTCTGTGTCTCCTCCCTCTCGGTCTGTTTCTGTCCCTCTCCGGTGATCCTCCAGTCCCTCTCTTGTCGCCGTCCCTGTCTCGTGTGTGTCATCCGTCCTCTCGTCTGTGCGTCTCGTTCCCTCTCTTCTGGTGGCGCTCCCGCCTCCCTCTCTCTGTGTGGGTCTCCGTCCCTCTCTCTCTTCTGTCTCCGTCCCTCTCGTCTGTGTCTCCGTCACTCTCTCTGTGTCCTTCCTCTCTGTGTCTCCGTCCCCTCTCGTGTTTCCTCCCCGTCCCTGTCTCTGTTCTCCGTCCCTCTCTCTGTGTCTCTGGGGTCCTCTCTGGTGTCTCCGTCCCTCTCTGTGTCTCCGTCCCCATGCGTCCTCTGTGTGTCTCCAGTCCCTCTCCTCTGTGCGTCTCCGTTTCCCTCTTCTGGTGCGTCTCCGTCCCTCTCTCCTGTGCGGTCTCCCGTCCTCTCTCTGATCTGTGTCCCCGCCCTCTCATCTGTGTGTCTCCCGTCCCTCTCTCTCTGTGCGTCTCCGTCCCCTCTCTCTGTGCTCTGTCCCCATCTGCTGATTCCTCAGTATGCATGCATTCCGGGACAGTAGTCTTAGCCTCATTCGAACATTGTGAGTGATAGTGTGGTTTTAGGGACCTGGGAGATTCATACTGAGATGGGATAACCGATTTCTTATAGAGTGCTGGGAACGAGAACACAAGGAGGCGTGGAGTACCGGGAGTCAAAGATAACGGATATCAATGACAATCAAACCCGCCTCAGGGAAGGGGGCTGGGTAAGGGCCTAAGAGTAGATTAAGGTGTTAGTCAACGGAGATGAGCGTTATCCCCCGAAGAAGGATCTAAGTGGGATACTGACGGTGCTTGCGCCGCGACGTTGTAAAGAGGGATAAAAAAATGTTCTGGAGGGCGGAGGAGACAATCGGATAGTGTCTCCTTTCCGGGGCAGGGTAGTAAGGAGAATGTGCGACAGGATTTAGATATCTCCGTGTCTCCGTCCCTCTCTGTGTGTTTCCGTCTCCTGTCTCTGTGCGATCTCCGTCCCTCTCTCTGTGGTCTCCGTCCCTCTCTTGTGTTTCTCCGTCCCTCTCTGTGTGGTCTTCCGTCCCCGCCTCTGTGTGTCTCCGTCCCTCTTCTGTGTGTCTCCGTCCTGCTCTGTGTGTCTCCGTCCCTCTCTGTGTTCTCCCGTCCCTCTCCTTCTCTGTGTCTCCGTCCCTCTCTCTGTGTGTCTCCCGCCCCTCTCTCTGTGTCGCGTCCCTCGGTCCTCCTGTGTGTCTCCCTCCCCTCTCTGTGTGTCCTCGTCCCTCTCTGTGTGTCTCCGTCCCCTCATGTGTGCCCGTCCCTCTGTGTTGTCTCTTGTCCTTCCGTCCCCCTCTCTCTGTGTTCCTCCCCCCGCACATCTCTTACAGCAATAGAGAGTAGAGAGAAGCGACCCCGTCTCTTTCTCCTTGCACAGAGCTCTGGTACATACCACCAGAGAGAGCAGAGAGAAGTGCACAGCTCTTACAGCATGAGAGTAGGAGAAGCGACCACCTCTCTTGTGGTCTCCTGGCACTCTCTTACCGAGAGAGAGCAGAGGAAAGTGCACATCTCTTACAGCATAGAGAGTAGAGAGACGCGACCCCATCTCTGTGTCCTCCCCTCCAGCTCTTACATAAGAGAGAGCAGAAGAAGCGGTCGGTCCCCCCTCTCTGGGTGTCGCCCCGCACAGCTTCTTACAAGCGAGCGAAGCAGAGAGAAGCGGTCCCTCTCCTCCTCTGTCTCGCCCCGCACGCTCTTACAGCATAGCAGCAGAGGAAGCTACCCCTCTCGTGTCTCCCTCCCCGCACAGCTCTTACGCAGAGAGAGCAGAAGAAAGCGGTTCCCCTCTCTGTTCTCTCCCCGCACAGCCTTACAGCATAGATAGCAGAGATAAGCGGCCCCCTCTGTGTCTTCCCCGCACAGCTCTACAGCACGATAGAGCATAGAGAGCGGTTCCTCTCTGGTGTCCTCCCCCTCACAGCCTTAACACGAGAGAGCAGAGAGAAGCGGCCCCTCTCTCTGTGTCTCCCCGCACAGCTCTTACAGCAGAGAGAGCAGAGAGAAGCGGTCCCTCTCTCTCTCCCCGCACAGCTCTTACAGCAGAGAGAAGCGGTCCCTCTCTCTGTCTCCCCGCACAGCTCTTACAGCAGAGAGATCAGAGAGAAGTGTTCCCTCTCTGTGTCTCCCCGCACAGCTCTTACAGCACTATTTGTATTATTATTTTTTGTACATAGGATTGAAGCAGGGGGTCTTTTGAGCTGAATTGCATTTATTTTAGGTCCGGGGACCCCTGCTTGCCGAGTTACAGGCCTCCTTATCAGGTGTCCTGGTCACGGCCCACAAGACCGAGGAGATACCGGCACGCCATCCTCAGGCCTGTACCTCAGGAAATGAATGCGGTATCTTCCCCCTGCAACTCTTCTCAATATGGCTGTGCGGTGTTACATGGCGCCGCCTTATGGCGCATAGACATCATGCGAGGTGCTGTTGTAATGGCAAAAGGGCGTTTACGTGATGTGGATGTCACGTAGCGTTCCCGTTGACATGGCAACGCGGTGATGCCGCAAGATGCCGGAGCATGCCGGGAGACGCCACCCACCCAGGGTTGCTGCCAACCAGAGGTTTATTTGGTAAACCTGTAGCCCGGAGATAGGAGGCCAAAACCCGGAGTGGTGGCGACCCTAATCCTGCTGTATGTACTAAAAGTAAACATACTGTATAAAAAAGCAGAGCTTCATTACCTTAG
>WSYH01007190.1:0-34163 GCA_036426205.1 Ascaphus truei
CTCTTTGAAAAAGTCCGGGATAGGACGAAACGCGTCAGAGTGATCATGCTGTACTGTGCTGGTTACTAATAAAGTTTTTTACATCATACGTTGGCTGAGTGAAGGTGCTGTGAACCTCGGGAGCATTTTTTCTCTTCTACTTGTGACGTCACATCCGGTTGGAGCACGCAGACGCCATCCACAGCGGGATCCCTCCATTGCAGAGTCTCCGGATCAAGCTGTGAGCTGTAAACAGGGACGGCTTTTCCTAGGGACCTCCACGCGGTACACAGGGGAGACAGGTGAGGTTTTATGGTAGCCGGGCTGTGATTTACTAGGGGGCGCCCCCCTGGGAGGTGTCCCCGTGTACCTCTACCGGTGTTCCAATACCCCACTCCCCATGTTAGTATCGGAGGTACCCCATATTCATATTTATACCTATATTACTAAATAATGGGCGTCCAACCTTCTGTCTTAAAACGCACTCCATAGTGCCTGGCTAGTGGCCTCGATATTTGGGGGTCATACCCTAGTTTTTTCTAATATATATATATTACACCAACATCCCCTATACCCCCCTAACATACAGTACATATATGCACAGCAATGATACTATAGGCCGGCGGGGGCCCTCGGGTGTTACCCGCAGGCCTGCAGTACCAATTATGTGCCCCCCCAAATTAATTTAAAAACACATACATACTTATAACAAAATAACCCCCCCCCCTAATACATACAGTATAGTAATGGGCACAATTACTATTATCCACAAATGGATAATAGTGCATTTGCCCATTTAAAATACATAAAGAACAATAAATACATTAAATACATATTGCACTCACCCTTGTCCGGCTGCCATAATGAAGGTCATAATCATCTTCATCACCGTCCATGCCCCCTCCGATGCTGCAAAACATAAACAAGAATAAAAACAGCCAATGTAATGTCCCCTAACCCCTTAATCACCATAGCGGTTATTAATTGCTACATTCATTAAGGGGTTAACCCACCCTCACCCACCACCCGGGAGGCCTAAATACCCTCCCCCACTACCCCCCCAACCCCGTGAGGCCTAACCACCATCACCCTATACCCATCCTGGAGGCCTACCCACATACCCGTGGGACCAATACCCCCTTCCGCCACACCCAGTACCCACAATAAAAAAAATACACAGCCCCACAATAAACATCATTATATTTATTAAATACATAACCCACACCCTGTGCCCCCCAAGAAAAACATGATTTATTATTTTACATACAGGCTTAATACCCCAGGCCCACGGGAGTCCCCGGTGGGCCTGACGGGTCACCTCAAAGACCTACAGTAGCCCAGCACCATGTTTCAAACAGGGTCTGGAGGGCTGCGGGTGGTCCCCGCCAGGCACCATGGTCCACCAGGTGGTCTCCGTGGGTCACCGTGGGCCACTATGTGGTCCCCACGGGTAGGCCCGAGGCTGTCTGGGGGCCCCCGTGTCAGACCCAAGGTGTCTGAGGGGCCTTGTTTGCATCACACGGGGGACTGGGGGCCCTCGGGTGGTCCCTACGGGTCCTTGGTGCCCCCACAGATGTGGGGCCACCGGTTCTTCCCCACAGGTGTCCCCCATGGATCCGGACACCGTTTACCCGTGAGAAGTCCGAGGAGACCTCAGGTGGTCTCCATAGGTCTCCTGCAGACCTGAGGAAACAACCCGTATGTAAAAATAAATAAACATGTCCTATACATTAAATACATCAACCCCCCCCCCCCCCCCCTTTTTCTTTGTCATACATTTTTGAGCACAGTTGTCCTATGTTACATTAAGGGAAATTTTAGCATGCACGCACGCACACGCACAAACGCATGCACTATAATTTCAGAATCTACTAAAAATTGAAACTCCGGCTTTTTGGACTGATCTGCAGAGTTCTGCGGCTAAAAGGAACCAGAAATCCACTGTGGAATCCGAACCCGGAGAAAATGTCACCCCTCTCTAGCGGGTTACCATTTATATTGTCAAATAATGCAAAATAACCAAGATACAAACTGAAAATGTGCTTGTTTCATTGATGTGTTACTTTGTCTACCTCTATTAAAATAAGAAAATTGCATATTATATGAAAACTATTTACAGTATATTAGAAGCTATTTATTATATTACTACAATGCCAGTTAAGGCATTATCAAAAGCAAACTCCCATTGAAGTCAATGGCACTAACACAGTTTCATAAATATACCCTATTGTATTTACAAAAATATGTCACCTACTAGTTCTGATTGATATTCAACCTTACCCAGTCTATATCTCTGTATATATTTGAAACAGACAAAAGGCAGCAGTTATATTTCACTAGCTCTCAAATTACCATAGCACAATAAGCCATCTGTTTGCTTTTGTACTGTGAAGTCACTTGCAAACTGCAACTGAGTAATAGTTTAAACATGAAATAGCTATTTTTCAGGGGAATAAATATTGCTGAAAAAATGTAAATGTAACTGAACAAAATGACCCAATGGACATTAACTTTGAAAACCCTTGAGTTAGTTCACTAAAATATGCTAAATATGAAGCATTGGTATCTACAGTATGCCATATTTATAGAACACAGTGTTTGAACATGTAACCCTGGTTCCCCCACAACTAAAGTGCTACCAGTACTGTTGTTACCTGTTGGCTCACAGAAAGGCTGAGCCTGGGGTGACTGTGTGTCCGTCTCGGTGGAGCGCTTACACCTGAACGGAATAATTGCGCAGCAGGATAAGCCCCGATCCAGGAACAATCCAGTAATACACACACAGAATATATATATATATATTATATATCTATATATATAGATAGATAGAGATATATATATATATATATAATATATATTATTAGATATATAATCTGTGTGTGTATTACTGGTATGGTACCTGGATGGGGCTTATCCTGCTGCCCGCAATTACGCCAATTACGCATTGCGCATATATAACAGAGGCCAACTCGTATTCGAACAAAAACAGTGGACAATTCCCCCAAAAAAAACCAGGAAAACACCCAGTTACATTCTGAATACATGCCTTAAACTTCTTAAATAGCCCCAGCATTTATGCATTGATTAATGGCCTATCAGCGTATTAACAGCGGGGGTCAATGACAGTCATTCAAACTGGAATTGACTGCCCAGGGATCCCTGCTCTGTGATCCTAGGGGTAGTTAGTCATGCAGAAATGCCGTAAACGTGCACAAACTCGCCCAGAACTCCCAGCCACTATCCAGCACATTACCCCAGAATGTAACCCGGTAGTTAAGGCAAATGTTAGAATAAACGTTGCATCTACTGTATAATCAAAAAATAAATAGACTGAACCGTTTGTGGGCTAACGAAATGCTTTTATTGTTGCGAGCTTTCGAGATACACTGATATCTTCTTCCGGCGATGTTACAATGATGAAGCAAGCAAAAGCTATACTATAAAACAGTGCGATGGAATGTCTCCACTCTGTTGGTCCTTCCCCCGGTGTGGATGTTTTTTGGCTGGAGGGTGTCAAAAGGTTCCTGAAGCAAGTGATGAAAGAGTGTGAGTGTATCAGTGTGAATAAAAAGAAATGGAGAGCCCACAGTATATACAGGGCTTACAAAAGGGGTGTGGGGGTGGGAGAGGGATAAAAATGGTGTGGGGGGATGTGGAAAATGGACAGTTGTAGCACAACTAAAAGTGTGTTGTGATACTATGTCGGTCCCTATTGGTTGAAAGGATGAAAAACAAGAAGTATAAGTATGTGTGAGAGAGCAGCGGTGTGTGCATACATATATAGCCACAGTATGTACAGACATGGCCTTTATAGCCCGCTCATGGGGAAGAAGAGTTGCACTGTTGTGTCATAATGACTCAAAAATTTCGATCCTTTTTTAGGCACACTGCTAAGTGTCCCGAACAGTTGCATAAATTTGTATTCATGCAACCGTCTCTCTTTCGGTGTTTTAAATTACGTTTGCGTATGGCAACCCTCAGAAGTTCTCGATCTTATGGCCAGAGTCAAGAAAATTTCGCCAACAGGAACTATCTCTGTTTCGCGTGTGATGATGCTGTGGCGGTGCAGATTCATTCTCTGTTTAGCCCCTGCCCTGTCTCACCTATGTAGTAGCAGCCCCCTGAGGCATTTTCATGCTCATGATGAGAGTACACGACATTGCTGGAGGAAAAAGGTGAACCTTCCTCATGATTTTTTATTCCCGGATTACACTTAGCAGGGGCCTAAACAAAGATCGAAATTTTATGAGTCCATTACTGACAAAGTGACTCTCTTCCCATGAGCGCTATAGGCCATGTCTGTACATTCTGTGCTATATGTATGCACACACAGCTGTCTCTCGCACATACTTATACTCCTTGTTTTTCCATCCCTATACACCAATAGGGACCACATAGTTTTATTTTTTGATTATTGAAGCTCGGCTAACACGGTACTGATACCTCTACATATATATATATATATATATATATATATATATATATATATATATATATCTTTACTGTAGACACTAATAACAGTACCCTGTACTACACAGTATAATAGGCCCCAACCTGATACCACCATCCCACCAGTGAGTGTCCCCAAAGTACACTGGGTGATGTCCTTTTCCCAATGTCATGGCCCACCCAAAGTGTAGGAGATAGCGTTATTCCTTGGAATGTTGGTGCACTTAGTTGAGGTACCTGCCGGATATTCCAGTGCCCGGTGCGGCTGACTTATACAGCAGGGATCCTCTTGATCCAGCGACTTCGTCATCCACGAAGGTATCCGCCGCTGTGTGGGATGAGTTCCGGTAGGTGGTTCCCACCTTTGAGAGTATTTGTATGTAGCGGTGGTCTGCACAGGCCACAGTCACCGCACGGCATCTTCCTCTGTGCCCCTGACACTACTCAGCAAATGGGGAAGCGTCCCTATCTAGGGCCTTCCGTGAAGAAAACACAAGATCACTTGAGTAGGGCTTATCTGGGACCTAAGGGGGTACTCTGGCCTTGTTCTGTTTGCCACTAACACTCAGATACTACCTTTCCCTTCTCTGTCCTGGCTCTGACTGGCGTGGACTCGCTAAGCGCACCAAATGTATATTTTCCTGTTCCCTGCTTCTGTCCCCAAGGCTCATGGGACTTGTAGTCCTTTGCAGAGCTGTTTGGAGTAAGGGCCACCACTCTACCATGTCCTGCGCATGTGCAGGGTATAGCAAGATGGCCACTGGCTCCTAACAGTGCACTGCACATACGCAAATCCTTATCACGCATGTGCACACCTACACAACATGGCGGCGCCCTTCAGCAGTGTTCACCATGGGTCTCCGGTGACCCGCTCGCCCACATCCACCTGCCTGCACCCGCAACACTCTCCGGAGGCATCCCAGTAGCCGTCCCCCTCCCGCAGCCCGGAGGTAAGAGGGGGACCTGGCTATATCCATATGAAGAGGTCTGTAAATGTATTAACACATTTTTTCTGCTGATGTTCAGTAGTTGCAGTATGTTCCATATAGAAAAAATACATTGAAATGTTATGTGGTAAAAAACAGCTGATATTCACAAATGATTCACAAAAAATGTACACCATCATGTTATGCAATATGCATGTCTAACAACTAAAATGAAACACAAAAATTTGTCTATGAAACGTTTATTCACCTCTTCCAATTTATCATGATTACTGTACCTCTACACCTATATAGTATGTTTTTATTAAACTTGATCATTCAACTTAGACATTTAACAAGCAATTAATATCATGTTAAAGTGTCAGGAATCCACTCCTGGCTTTTCTCGTAGCCTTGCAGGGTGCTGTTGTTCTCACTAATTCCCTCTTTGCAATCAACAGCAGCTGTGTGGGCTATCACTGCAACCTAGCTTTGTACTCAGTCATTGGAGCAGTGCCCTCACACCCTCCTCCGGGTATTGCGGGTATTGGCCCACTGGCCTTTAAATACTGCATTCCCCACAATCCCTCTCTGCCGAGCATAATCCTTCTAGGACGTGCCTGTGTTCTGCAACAAGCCCTTGCTTGTTTTTCCCCGTTACTAATCCTGTTGATGTCTTCCAGCATTAGTTCCTGCTTTCCCTGCAACCTGCTGCTGCTACCCTTAGCAGAGGTTGTTGTTTGGACCCCTTGGCCTGCTGCTCTTTCTCCCTTCACAGAGGCCAGCTTGAACTCTTGCACTGAAGCACTGGTTTACCGGTGCTGCTTGGCGGGGTCCCCACCCCGGTCTGCCTTCCCTCTCCTAGACCGGTGCAATGGGACGTGGATGCCACTTGCGCAAACCCCATTCCCGACCTGCAGCGATTACGCTGAATCAGGAGGACCTGCTTGATTACCTGTTGCCGACTCACTGCTTTGCATACAACTAACCGCATATCTCCTATCCCGACTCTGGCTCGTCCAACGATTACGCTGTCCTCTCCAATCCTGAACCCGGCCTGTTTGACTATAAACTTCGCACTCCGGACCAGTCTGCGCTGTCTAAGGTTGGTGATTTCATAACCCAGCCTCAGCCACGCGGTCCGGACCCGGTTTGTGGCGAGCACAACCGTGACAGTATGCTCGGCCCCACAAAACCGGACTGTACCGTGGCGGGGGTTTGTAAATGTGTAACTGTACCTATGTCTCAGGCTGCGGACCAGTCCCTGTTTGAAAAACAGTCTCCACCTAATCTTGCTGGTATGTATGAAGGGTTAACCCCTGCAGAAAGACTGACTTGTAAATAAATACTTTCTAAGTCTCAGGAATGTAGAGAGGTAAAGACGATGCTACAAGCCCAGTACTCCCAACTACTCCTTCTTATGTCTACTCCGGGTCTGGAAACTGTGGATTTTGGGGTACCGGCTCAGGCCATAGACACCACCCTTAAATTATTCCTGGAATTTGACAGGAACATAAGTGAGCGTGAACCTCTACTTGCTGCCTACGCACATTCTATTCACAAACCCTTTTCTGTCAGTCCTATTGTTAAACCTGTGGGAGTACCTTCCTCTCCAAAAAATGACCAAACCGTCCCACTATCACTGCCCCCTAAGGTAGAAGCTGCCACGGTCTCTAGCCCTGATTGCACCTCCCGTTACTTAGACCCCAAGGATATGTCTACATTAACCCCTGCCAATCAGCCCTGTGAGGTTCCCGTGGTGTATACGTGTATTTCCCAAGCCAAAGTTATGGCTTTAGTGTCTGAGAATAAACCCCTTCTACCCTCAATTTCTAACTCGGAACCCCTAACTTCTGCCCTTGAGGTTATTCCTATCTTAACCCCTGCTAGTCAGGCCTATGAGTCCCCCACTGTAAATCCCTGCATTCCCCAGGTCAGGTGTATCTCATAGCACCAGAGAATGAACACTGTTTGCCCTCTCTTTCTAACTCAGTATTTCTAAACTCTGTCCCCGAGGTTATTTCTGTTTTAAACCCTGCTAGTCTGCTCCATTGTTAACCCTTGTATTTCGCAGACTAATGTTAGGTCCCATGGTCCAGAGGCTGAACCCCCTATGACCCCACTTTCGGAGGCTAGCTTCTCTTTTTCCGATTCTCAGACACAGCCTGACTTAACCCTTGAGGTTTTTCCTGTATTAACCCCTGCGGGTCTGTCCTATGAGCCTCCTTTGGTAATCCCCTATTGTTCATCAGCCAAGTACACGCCCTTGGCTCCAGAGGAGGAACCACTTGTGTCCCCAATTTCAGAGGCAAATCTCCCTCTTTTTGACTCTTTTTGACTCTCAGGTACTATCTGCATTAACCCCTGTAAATCCTTGCTGCCCCCAGGCTAATGCGTCCTTTCTAGCATCAGAGAATGTATCCCCAAGTCTGACAGTAGAGGTTGCACTGAATGACTCCACTAAGGTTGTGAGTCCTTGGATATTCTTTGCTATAATTCCCCTGCTTCAGCTCAAGTTTCCGCTGCCATGTCCCCTGAAACTTCTGCTAAAATACTGATTCCAGTTAAATGTATTCAGGAACCTGGTTTTTCCCTAAGCCTGTTTGCAGAATCCCCACTCCCAGGTATTTCGCTGATCCAGTCTGTCTCTCAGAGATCTGAGATCCCTGCTTCAGCGCATAGTCCCCTTGTCATGGAATCTGTAGTCGTTTCTGATTTCCCAACACTCCTTCCCAAGTACCCACTTCAGAGACTAGCACAGTTGTGGTTGCCCCCCCCCTTGTACTGTCTGTGTTCTCCTCTTCTCAAACCCTAGGGTTAAAAACGAACAGTGCTCATTATGCCAATCCTGAGGCTCAAGTTGTTGAGTTTCTGACACACTGCTCCCACTCAAAAGTGATGCTTTTTAATATGGCTAGCTAGAAACCAGTACACAGTTTCCCCCCTCTCTGAAATTTTCCTTGTCGGCCCTGCTACTCAGAGAAAAGAAATCCTTCCTTCGGAATCCCTTTCCATAGAGGCCGTCCTTGCTTGCGGATATCCGCTAAGGCAATGAAGGGGTTAAGGAAGAATAGGAAAATGGAGGGTATATGGCGCTACTGCGCATGTCCGAAAAAGGCTCCCAGAATTATCTTCAATCAACTTTATTGAACACACACAGGGCTACACCAGCGTCTCCCCCTCAACGCGTTTCACCCTTACACAGAGGGCTCTCGTTAAGGAAGACTAGCATGTTTATTGGGGACATTTGCCCCCAAGAACATTGGAATAAACAACATACACCCCCTGTGTATTTAAAATACATAAACACAATCAATACATTATACATATAGCACTCACCCATTTCCGGATGCCACGATGAATGCCATCCTCATCTTCATCTTGGCCATGCCCCCTCCGCTGCTGCAAAACATACACAAGAATAAAAATATCCAATGTAATGTCCCCTAACCCCTTAATCACCATAGCGGTTATTAACCGCTACAGTCATTAAGGGGTTAACCCAGCATCACCCACCAATTAGGAGGCCTACATACCCTCCCACACTGACCCCCCACCCAGTGAGGCCTAACCACCCTCACCCACTACCCACAAGGGAGGACTACCCACATACCCTTGGGGACCATACCCGCTCCCCCCACCCCCAGTACCCACATAAAAACAATACACTGCCCCACAATAAGCATCATTCTATTTATTCAATACATTACCCACCCCCTGTGCCCCCCATAAATATATGATTTATTCTTTTACATACAGGGTTCATACCCCAGCCCCACGCGAGTCCCCGGCAGGCTGGCGTGTCACCTGACAGACCTACAGGGTACCAGCAACTTGTTTCACACAGGTTCTGGAGGCCTGTTGGTGGGTCCTTCCAAGCGCCATGGCCCCCAGGTGGTCTCCTTGGGTCACCGTGGGCCACAATTGGGTCCCCACGGTAGGCCCGCGGGTGTCTGGGATCCCCAAGTCAGACCCACAGGTGTCTGCGGGGCCTCAAGTGGTTCTCACGCGGGTCTGGGGAACTCACGAGTGCTCACTACTGGCCCGCAGTGCCCCCACAGATGTGGGACCACCGGCTCATCCCTGCACACTATGGGTCCGTGGTGCCCCCACGGATGTGGGACCACCGGTTCATCCCCGCACACTATGGGTCCGTGGTGCCCCCTACAGATGTGGGACCACTGGTTCTTCGACGCAGACTACGGGTCCGCAGTGCCCCCACAGATATGGGACCACCGCTTCATCCCCGCAGGTGTCACCCGTGAAACCACCAGCCTGATACCCGTGAGATACCCGAGGATACCGCAGGTGGTCTCCAGAGGTCTCACGCAGAACCAAGGAACCAACACTGAATGTAAAAAAAAATAAACCTGGCCTATAAATTCAATACATACATCCCCCCCCCCCCCACCCCCCCCAGCACAAAAAAATGCAAAATAATTATTATCCAGATAGGGATAATAGATTATTTGCCCATTATTAAACACATTAACTAGCATATAAAAATAAATAAAGTACTACTGACCTCATCAATAAGAAGCCCCCGTCGCCAGCAACATCCTTGTCTTTCGTTGCCCACAAAATACATGGCCAATACTGCACCGACACACTTTATTCGAGCAAATACCCAGTATGTACCTGGCAGATACCTGGAATGCGCCGCTCCTCACCTCTGACAAGCCCCGTTGCGTTTGCCTTCCCAGCCTGGGTTCATGCCTGGCTGACGGGCGGCTGATCTGTTAAATGATAATGATTAGGATTTAATAGACTGCAATGCTTCACGTGTCTACCTGATGGCATAATTTCATGAATTGTAATGCAGTATATATATATATATACTGTGCAGTATTGCAGCCAGCGGGAATAAAATGCTTCAATCCCTGCCTGGAAAATACCTCAATGCACTCGGGCAGAAAACAGTCACAAACCTCAATACACCCGGGTATACCCGAATTCGTGGGACTAGCCGAGCTCGAATAAAGTGTGTCGCCAGTGTACATAGCCAATACATTGCAATTACATTCAGATGTCAATTAACCCCTTAAACACCTTATCGGATAATAACCACAAAGGTAATTAAGGGGTTAAGCCACACTGGCCCGAAACCCACCCTTCACCCATTCATTTGTACAGTGACTTCATCATGCAACTATATATATATATATATATATATACAGAGATATATGTTAAAAATGTTTTTTGAAGCAAAAAGTGGCACTGTGTGCTCATTTGCATGTCATTTCCCAGAATCCCTTGCTGCAGTGGAAGTGCTGTGTGCTGGGTGATAATGGTGAAAGGCGGGGTTTCAGACCTGCCTAAGACATGCAAATGAGCATACAGTTTTATTTACATTTGCATATATATATATTATATATATATATATATAGTATATATATATATATACACACACACACAACACTCCTCCTCCCTGCCCTCTCCTACCTGACACTCCTCCTCCCTGCAGGACAGGCTTTCAGGCTACCTTATTTGTTGTTGGCAGCATCTCCAGTCAGCGATGATCCTGTGTCTGTATCCCAAGGCAGTGAATCGCACACTTGGATGGTTCAATGGATTTTTATTGCATATTCCATAATGTACAGCAGTCCACATTCCCTGGAAGGTTACCTTAAGGCTTGAGGCCCATCTAGGTTTCCTTCTGGTGCTCCTCCTGTAACACCTTATGGGATACAGGGTTGCTATTGTCACTTCACAGTGTTAGGGAAGAGGCACACTGATTTCTGGAAGAGTGCCAGTATATATATACTGGGGTTGGGCTTGTAACCCTGCCCCATAACAGGGCAGGTCAGATACTGATAGGCATTATATATTTACATATGACCCAACCAGTATTCTCCACCAGGCTGACACTCTCAGGGTGTTGATAGGCCCACCCCTGGATACAGTAAATATATCCAGGGATGCAATAGCACACTAGGCCCTCATGAGATAATCTAACCCCTCCAGTGCCTGTCCCTAGCAGGACTTATACTGGTAGGGCCCACGCAAAGTAGTAGCAGCCGGAGGCTATGCTACATATAAAAGTTTTGACTCCCTGTACAAGTCCCTTGAAGATTTTAAAGAGGAACTCTCCTTGCAAAATGTAAGATTGGGGGAGGTCAGTCTCAGTCAGAAATCCAGGAACTAAAAAAGAAAAAATCAATCCTTGGAGGAAAAGGTAGATGATCTTGAAAATAGATCAAGAAGGGCAATAGAATAATTATTGGGATACTGGAGTCTGAAATTAAAATAAGGCTTTATTGCCTGTTCCTTTAAACCATACAGTAAAAAAATATATACATAAAACAATAAACACCTATCACTGTGTAAGGGCTAACTTAGTTCCCCAGTCCCTGCCTGCAAGGCTGGGGGGGAAAAGCTCCTTACCCACTTATCACCCCAAACTCTCAGCGGTACCTTAACACAGGTGGCCCTTCAGGTCAGTGGTGTCCAGGTAGTTGTCTGCTTGAGGGTCCAGGCATAGAGGTCTGGTCCCCTTTTGTCTTGCTCCCAGAACACATCCCTCCTTTTCCTTATGCCAGCTCCCTTGTGAGCAAAGGAGTCTCCTTCCTGTTTCTCAGACCATGCTTTTTCTAAAAGTCCTAATCAGCCAGGTGGAGTCTGGTTGATTACCTGTGTGCATTTAGAGGCAGTATCTCTCCAACAGTGATGTCCCTGTTACATACCTCCCCTGTTTGTGGGAAGCCCATTCTTCCACTCTCCCTCGAGATATCTCCCTTGCTTCCCCTGGAAGGTTACTTTAAGACTTGAGGCCCATCTATGTTCCCTTCTGGTGCTCCTCCTGTGTCCCCTTATGGAACGCAGGGTAGCTGTTGCTCACTCCACAGGGGGAGAAAGAGACACACCCACTTTTGGGAGAAAGCCAGTTTATATACCCTGGGATTGGGCTTGTAACCCTGCCCCATAACAGGGCAGGTCTGATACTGACAGGTGTCACAGCTGCACATGTGGCCCAGCCATTATTCCCCCAGCTGACACTCTCTGGCTGTTGCTAGGCCTGCCCTTGGATACATTAAGTGTATTCAAGGCTGCAATAGCACACTAGGCCTTCTGGAGGAATTAACCCTTCCACTGCCTGTACCTAACAGGACTTACACTGGTAGGGCCCAGGGAAATAGGTAGCGGCCGAAGGCTAGTCTACACCTGGATAAAGGACCAGGCTCAATAAAGCCATGATATAATTTCACCCAAATCGGTCTCCATTATATATGCCTCTGCACACATCTCTTACAAACTCAATGCCATTTTAATGAGTTTTAAAGCATCCTTTGATTTCTATAGCAGGTTTAGCCCACCTCCCCAGCAGTGCAAGATCTTTGCAACTGTTTGTGATAATATGTTCCCAGCAGATTGAGCTGTAAACTGTAACAATAGATAATGTTACCTTAGTAATATAAAAATATATTGTAGCTGCTGAGTTACACTGACAAAAGGATTAGTTGAAGCTGAAAGGCGGCCATTATGTTAGTCACACAATCAGGATTTTTACAGATTTATAACAGGAGCACCAAACGATTGCCAGTTAAGGTAAGAATGTAGAATTATACATTGTCACACACTTTATATATACAAATCAGAAGAAGAAAAAGAAAGAGGGAATCTGCTTATGATGATATATTGTGAGTGTTTTTAATCACACAAAAATGCTTTCCTCTTTGGTAAAAATGTATTACACTATTGGTGTGTCTGTTTCCTCTTTTTCTATTTCCAAAATTGACTGAGTAGAAAGTGGACCTATAATCAGCAATTCAAAGCTACAACTATCCATAATTAGAGATGGGATATAGAACTACAGATATCCAATACCTGGAATGAGATCTATAGTATATCTATAGTTACATATTGCCTATTTTTTAAGGCACTCCATGTGAGTGTATTTCAATTGTAATTTTTTAAATTACTACACTATATATATATATATATATATATATATATATTATTTTTTTCCTTGCACTTTTTTTTATCTCTTTTCCTGACTGTTGAGGATTTTGGCTCTGGAAATTATCCAATAAGTTTCTTTATGGGGACCTTAGGGATATCTCTATTCCAAACAGCGACCAAGTCATATAGGGTAAAATATAGGGTCACTTTAGTAATTTCATTTTATATACCATTGTGATTTTTTTTTATATATAATATAGTGATTCTTTAGAGAGAGTTATATTTGTACTAGTGTTTTTTCATGCACATTATTTATATTATATATGATTATCACTGCCACATTCAGCACGTTGGGTATTTGTAATTTATTTTTCTCACTATTCAAATATTGGTTAAGTGTTTTGTTTCCTGCTTGTTTTTCCTAATGTCTAATCTGTTATACGGTTTACATATCACATAAAAGAACAGTGACACCATTTTCTTTTCTACATGTACTGTAGGCTCTTCAAATGTACTTGTTAATTATTCACCAATCGTTAACAGGTTAATCAAGTTTTGCACTTTTAATGCAGACTGACAGAGGGATATCATACTTCCCGTTAGAGGGTGCAAAAGTGCAACTTATGTAACAGTGTTTCCCCACCCTCTTTGAGATTCTGCCATTACATGGTGCATGATGCTGATTACCTGCTGGTTCACAGGATGCTGAGTTGTCCACCGGTGGTAGTGGGGACAGGCTTCTGAGTTCCATTACTGGTCTTTATCTCTGTTGGTAGAGCACCTTCATCTGCTGCAGGCTCCAGGAATGTGAAGGCATCTCCTGCAGAAGAACTTACTCCACCCCCTCCCCCACCCCCAAGCAGATTGCATACTAGGCAGGAGCATAATTAACTGGAACCTATTATCGCTCCTCTGCATACACAGCAATACGGACAGGTGTCTGCTTCAGCACAGTATAATACAGGTTTCCAATCTCTGGATGGTCCCTGGACATCCACCCCCAGCCAAGGGCATCAGGGGCAGTCCTTACTCTTCCCTGCCTCCCTAATAGAGCCAGGGTAAAGGTATCACCCCACTCCCCAAGGGGAGTGGACAGTGGGTACCAATGCTAGATACACCCCTGTGTGAGTACCTGTCTCTCTCGAGGGTAGAGACACAATGATTAAATTTAGGAAGTGCAGCTCCTTAAGTACAGAAGGGGAAGGTATAAGGTCTGAGCCCAGGATTGGGCAAAACACAGGCCTTGTCCCACCTCCTCCCCTATCACCCAAGCAAGCTGCTTCTGTATGGAAAACCCAGGATTGGTCCTGACACTACCTGCACTGTTACCAGGACTTGAATGTCAGGGAGGGCAGACTGGTAGCCAAAACCCGACATGGCTACACTTACATTGTTTGCTACATTTTACACAAATGTATCTAATTTCCCTGCTTCTGATTATTAATTTTTAAGTAGTTCCAAAAACTTTCCTCCGGATCCCCAGACCACACCAGGTTTAACCAGGGATAACCCAAGGCACTTAGTTAGCATATAAATAGAATGTTGGGGGACAGGTGAATGTGGCTACTTTGCATATGAATAAAATGTGGCGTGGTTACCACAGAAACCTGGTGGGGAGACGTTTGGGAACCACTGAAATAATGGGTGTATGTCAATCAGGTGTTTTGTGATCACACAGCCTGTTCACCCCCTTTCTTATTATATTAAAATTATTGCTGGCCTATGATTAATATCCTCGGATATGTGTAATGCTGTGTTGAAGTCATTGTTTTTAAGTACTCTGAATAGAGTTTGAACGAGTTTACAATGGGCTCAAAATTCTGTGATCTCTTTGCTTAGGCAGAGATACAAATACATTATTTCAGTGTTCCTAAATCTGCTTGTTATCCTGCAAGCAATTCATTGACTTTAATAGCCTGGCTATCTCAGTTTTCCCACTTATCTCACAATTCCGCAAATATTTAAACAGTTAATCTGTAGCCCGGGCACTTTTTAAAGAAAATAAAACTAAACAAATTGAATCTCTGACCCTGCCGCAGGGACGGAGGTATAGCATGAGTCTTGGCTTCAAATGTTATTCAAATCATTTCTTGCAAATAAATAGCACTCGGGGATGTTACATCTTGTATACCAATTTAACACTTGTTACAATATGTAATGATCATAAGCTTTTCACATTTGGTCTAAAAGCCTGACGAAGAAAATGTTTAAATCCACAGACTATATTGTACAACATATACTACTTTTGTGAGGCACTAGTTCAGGTGTTCCGCGGCCACCGGGGGGGGGGGGGGGGGGGGGGGGGGGTTGGGACAGTTCTCCCAGCTGTCCCAGGCCCAGAGGAGTGGCAGCACCCCACATAGCAATGATCCAGTGGCTCCGGAGCACAGCAGCCGCCCGGTCACTGCGATCCTTGCTCTCCATCCTGTCTGTACTGGAAGTCGCGATCAGCTTCCGGCTGACAGGAAGAGAGAGCTGCGGACTGGCGCAGGCTCAAAGAATGGTTGGGGGGAGAGGGTGTGTGTGTCTGTCGCAGGCTCAAAGAGAAATAGGGAGAGGTGTGTATGTGTGGAGTGTGTGGAGGAGAGTGTAAGGGAGCATTGAGGGGAGGAGAGTAGGGGGAAAGGGGGAAAGAGTGTAAGGGGGCAAGAAAGAGGGGGAATGTGAGGGTGGGAGAGTGTATGGCAAGAAGAGAGAGGGAGGAGTGGGAAAGGGGAGAAGAGAGGGGAGATTGAGGGAAGAAGATAGAGTGTGTAAGGGGAAGAGGAGTAGAGAGCAAAGGATAGAGCATAAGGGGGATAGAGGGTGAGAGGGTAAGGGGGAGGGAGAGTTGGATGGGAGGGTGGGGGGGCGGGGGGGGGGGGAAGAGGGTTGTGGTTCCCCAGAAATTCACAATCTAATTTTAGGCTTCCTTAACAAAAAAAGGTGGAAAAAATTGCGCTATTTCATACCTAAATGTGGCAAGACATTAGTTGTGTTTGTTTTACAAATCTCTTTGACAATCAATCATTGTTACCATATATATACTGTATATATATTTTTTGTAACTTACATTTTTATTGAGTTTCAGTAAAGTAAAAAAAACAGCATTACATCTCATCTTTCTGAAAACAACAAATAGAAACAAATCAAAAAAACAAATGATAGACACACATCGCGGGGAAAGGGAGAGGTGGAGAGGCGGGTTTCTTAATTTATTCATGTACTTCCATTCCTCGCATCTCCTTAAGCCTTGCTCACATCATCCCATCTCTCGTGCGGTCCAAATCTTCCATTATTAGAATTGAACCCCTATATCCTACATCCATGTTTCTTACAGCAAGTCAGTCAGAGGAGAACGCATTTAATACTATAAAGTAGAACTGTGGCATTGTTCACCCCTGGGATGTCTGTCTGAGCCAACCATGGTAGCCAAGCTTTTTGGAATTTAGTGCCACTGTCATTAACTAAACGTGTTAATTTTTCCATCTGATAAACAAATTATTACCATATTTTAACGTAAAATATATATACTGTATATATATTTCATTAATATTGAACTGAATTGAAAAGCTGCTAAGTGATTTGAAAGTGAAGTTTGCAGAGGTTTTAACGTTTAGAACAAATGGTAGGTAAAGGATGTTAAGGTGATGACCCATCAAAAAATACAGTCTGAGAAGTGAAATTGTCATCAAATGTTTCAACATATTCACCTTAAGCAACAAAAAAAAACTGACAATCTTTCATGTTCCAGTAACACAAGAAAAATGATGGATTGTAACCATGGCTGCTGCCCGGTGGGTAAAGGGGCCTGGGCTCCCTGCTGGCAAACCTTGCAGAGGGACAGCAGAAGCTGTTGCAGAGGGACAGCAGAAGCTGTTGCAGAGGGACAGCAGAAGCTGTTGCAGAGGGGGCCAGCGGAAGCTGTTGCAGAGGGGGCCAGCAGAAGCTGTTGCAGAGGGGGCCAGCAGAAGCTGTTGCAGAGGGGGACAGCAGAAGCTGTTGCAGAGGGGTCCAGCAGAAGCTGTTGCAGAGGGGACCAGCAGAAGCTGTTGCAGAGGGGGCCAGCAGAAGCTGTTGTAGAGGGGGCCTGCTGGAGACTGACCATGGAGGTGGACTACCCTCCAGCAAGTAGCTCTGCAGGCTCCATCAATAGGCCTCTCACAGTCCCCTCCAATTCTCCAGGGCAGCAGGTAGGCTCCTCTCTTCCTCTTCTCTCTCTCTCTCTCCCCCCCCTCTGTCTGTCTCTCTCCCCTCCCCCCTCTCCCCCCCCCTCTCTCTCTCCCCCCCCTCTTCCCCCTCTCTCTCTCCCTATGTCTCTCTCCCCTTCTTGTCTCTCTCTCCCCTCTGTCTCTCTCTCCCCCTCCTGTCTCCCTTCCCCCTCTATCTCTCCCCCTCTTTCTCCCCTTCTCTCTTTTCGCCCTCTCTGTCTCTTCCCCCTCTCTCTTCCCCCCTTTCTCTCTCCACCCCCTCGTTTACCCCCCTCTCTCTCTTCCCCTTCTATCTCTCTTCCCCCTCTCCCTCTCCCCTACCTCGCTCTCTCTTAACACCTCTCTCCCCCTCACTCTCTCTTTCCCCTTTCTCTCTCTCTTCCTCCTCTCTCTTTACACTCTCTCTCTTCCCCTGTCTAGCTCTTTCCCCCCTCTCTCTATCTGTTCCCCATCTCTCACTCTCCCTGCCTCTCTCTCTCTTCCCCCTCTCTCCTCATTCTCCTCTCTCCCCTCTCCCTTCCCCCTCCCTTCCCCCTCCCCCTGCCTCCCTCCTCCCTCCCCCACTTCCCTCCCCCACCTCCCTCCTCATCTCTTCTCCGCCCTCCCCCCCCTCTTATCCCCCTCTCTCTCCTACCTTTCTCTCTCTTCACCCTCTTTCTCTCCCCCTCTCACTTCCCCCCCCCTCTCTCTTTTCTTCCCATCCTCTCACCCCTCTCTCTACCCCCTCCACCCCCTTTCTCCCCCCCCTCTCCGTCTATCTCTCTCTCTGTCTACCTTTCCCACCCCCATCTCTCTCTCAATCTCCCTCCTTTCTGCTTCCCTACAGCAGGTCCATAACTACCCCCTCCAGGCCCTCATCTCCTTCCCTCCCCCCACCCCCTGGCCTATATCACATTCTCCCCACCTCAGGGACCCCCAATGCACTGGGGGAGGGGTTAAAGGGATGTTTAATCTGCTTCATTAATTTGTCCTGGGCCCCAAGACATCTGTTGGCAGCCCTGATTGCAACCATATTAAAAAGGCTGAATTTAACTTAATCTTAAGAAAACTCCAAGAAAAAAGTTCATGCTTCAGTTTGGTAGTAAAACTTGTATTAATGAGAGCTACTGCTCCACTCACTTACAGAAATGAACACTGACTAATACATGTATCAATGCATTTAGCTTCCTGTAACAAATGTAACGATGTTTATAGTAAGGCTTTTGCTGCTTCAGTTTCTGTTGAAATGCCCAGAGCTTGTTAATCAAGTAATTCTTCTAGCCCAACCTATCCTTGCCAGAGGGACAATGAGAATATGTGGAGGGGGCGAGTGAAACTTTAAAAGATTTGTTAATTTGTCTAACAGAAGTTTTTTTGGTTCATATAGTTAACTGCGCCATTTTTTTAGCGTACAGAACAATGCATATTGTTTACCGAACCATTCTTGTGGGCATGTGATCAATACCATTATTTTAAAGGACCTTCAACAGGTCATCTAAAAAGCTGTTTTGTATACTGCATATTGTAAGCATTAAATATGTACTGTGAGAGCCTGCAATGACGTGCATTGCAATTGGCAAAACACATGAGTTACAGAAGCCCAAGATAAGGTTTCTATAAAGAGATACCATAGATTACAGACAAATGAAAGATTTGGCGTTGTTTGGGTGGCGAGTCCAGGATTTTGGCGATATGAAGAAAAGACTTGATTTTCCATGTTAAGTTAGTGGGAAATGACAGAAAAACACAAAGTCAACAATCTTAGTGCATGGTCTTAACTTAATATGTGGCTCTGCGTGATCTTTTCCTTATCACTTACTGTCAAAATCCATGCAATATGCCATGACTATATATCCTTAATGACACCTTAAAGGTGTTTTAACCACATAATCTATGGATGAAAACCATGAAAATCTAAAGAGATCTACAGTATATCAGGATAAAAGTACTTCAATTTATAAATGTGTAACGGGTATTCCACCCCACCCAATCGCATATATAGTGTGGGTGAGTAGAACATGCGGTGTTACCGGTGTGGTGCGTATACCTGCAGGCTCACAGGAGGTCTGAGCCTCCGCTAGTGAGAGCCTGGGGTGAATCCTCTGGAACGTATCTTCTTTCAGCGCCTCCACCTATGTAGGATTCTAGGGAAGTGTAGAATACCCTAACATAGGAACCCACTCAGAAACCACACACACAGTGATTATATAACTAATGACTTTACTAACAAATAATAATAACCTGTGTCCCTCTCACGAGGAGACACTAACAGTGACGTCTCGCAGGACGATTCCCCAACACTAGGTGATCCCACCCAGTGTCCCAAGAACCCCACCCAATGTCCCGTACTCCTACAGAGATAGTCAATGGGTGACTGCGCAGTCACTAAGAACCTCTAGGCCTGTTGGTGCACATATGATGGTATAATACCTGCCAAGCACTCCGGTGCTCGGGTCAGCAACAATCTTCTCAAAGGGTCAGACGTGTGATGAATCCGTCTGATCCTCCAACCGAACTCCTTGCACGGGCGGACCACCAGGGGCGATCCTATTCGTACGAAAGTACCTGTGGACCCCAACGTGGGTCCAACCGCTCCACAGGAACAGCAGCAGCCGCTGTGTCCCTATCTATATAAGTGGTACTAACGTGACAGGAACCCTAACCTAGGGCCTGTCCCTGTAGTACAGCAACCTGTAGTGGCTTGGGGAACTCCTATGGCCGGTAGGGGGTAATGACCTGTCCCACTCCCCTAACTACCCAAGTCCCTTCAGCCTCACTACTTTCTAACTAGTCCTAGCGCCTACAGCAGCAAGCTGTAGCTCACTGGAGGCTGCAGCCAACGTGCTGCGCAACAAGGTGCCTGCCTGTCAGACCTCACAGCACTAACAGCCGTGACTCTGACAAGGCAGCACTCTATGCTAAGGGCAGCGTCCCTATCCTGGGCCTCCCTAAGCACTTACCCACTAAGCTAGTGGGGAGTTGGGGCCTACCTGGGGTGTGGGTACCTATATGGGGCAGGAGCTGCACTCGCTCCCCACACCCTTCCTTCCCTCACAGCTCCCTGAATCCAACTCTTTGTAACCTTCCTTTTCCAGCTCCCACTAATGTAAGTGGCAGGGTCCCTAACCTGAGGGCTGCTCCTGGCAACACTCACCTTACTGGGGAGCTGAGCTATCTCTGGCCCTGGGGGTACTGGCCTAGTTCAGGGAGTCCCCGACTCCTGTACCCTACCTCCTTCCCTGGGCTGCTTCGGTCTCTGACTGACTAGTGTGCTCTTTTGCCTGCGAAATTTATCCACTTGCTCTCCTGGCAGTCCTGCAGCCCTATTGGCTCCTATGAGGCACCTGATGCCTCCCTCGCTATGCTCCATGGGAGTTGTAGTCCCATAGAGCCTATCCTGGCATTGGGGCCGCGTGCGCACTTGCCCTGCGCATGCGCGAGTCTTTGGGGGCCGCCTCAACCTTTCCCTACTCTTTTCTGGCCCTCGCGCGACTCTCCCTGACTCTGGGGTTCCTCCCGCGCCTGCGCGATCACTGCGCATGCGTGAGTGGTTAGGTAATGGCGGCGCCCTCACAGACCTGCTCCGGGAGCGCCGGGAGCCCAGCAACGCGATCGTGGCCCTAGCGACGGCCCGATCGTGTCCCCGGCAACCAGCCCGCTCGCGGAGGCAGAGCACTACTCCCTGCTCCTGCCCCCACCCTTGGAAGCAGCCGTCGGGTCCGTCGCTGGCTCCGGTGGCAGCCGCGACCGTGCTGCACCAAGAGAGGGGGGTCTCAAGGAGCTGCTGGAGACCTGGGTTACAAATGTATTTTAACAAAACATATCTCAACATTGCTCTGAATTAAGCAGACTCTTCAACATCATTGGATACATGAAAATGGGTCAACTTTAGTCCCTCTGTCAATGTGGTATACAGGAACTTACAAGCAAGGTATTCCCTGACGAAGGGTGGGTCACCCCCCAAAACGTTGTGTACTTTATTGGTCCATAAAAAGAAAATAATTGTATTAACATACTGCTTTGAAAAATTGTGTGCAGTGTCTTTCTCTATACTTTCTTGGCTATAACTACCCATGCACTCAAAGTGTATACACATGCAAACATAATCAAGGAAAGGACACAAATAATGAAATACACTTTAAAAAACCAGAGCATTAAGTTCTCTATTTCAATTTTCTTTTGACTTGTAAAATGGGAAGACAACCATTGTGGATAAGCAGGGCAGTGTCCATATTTTTATACGCACTGCTAGAAACTAACTTACAGGTTAATTACAGGGGTTTTCTCCCCTATAGGGGTTAAATGCCAGATTACCTGTTGATCTATATTTCTTGGTTCAGCTTTTAAATGGTAGAGCAACTCCCCAAGAATGTTAAGTAAATTAAGGCTTTGTTTTAGTGTCTAACACTCCAAGGTAGTATTTTGGGGTTAGTGTGTTAGGGGGTAGTGGTAATGAGTTTGTAATGGTTTGGGGGGGAGGGGGTAGTGGGAACGGGAGGGTATTGGGGGTCATGGAGGGCAGATAAGTGGGTTGATGGGATAGTGGGGAGGGGATAGGTATGGAGGTTAAGGGAACTGTGGGAAGGGAGTAGTTAAGTGGGTTGAGGGGGGGGGATGAGGGGTGGGGTAAAGATTTATGCTTTTCAATTTAGTAAAAATAAATAAACACATTTTATTTTTCGATAAATGAGTATGATGTGTTTATAATCAAGTACAGGACTGTATACAAGTCTCTTGAGGGTGTGTGCTGTGTGATGGAAAGGAAACGTGCACATAAAGTTTAATAAATGCTTATAAACAGATGAAATAAAGTTACTGTACGGATACACTTAGAAAGAAAAAATAAATAAACAACCCTCCCCACCCCCCTTCATAAATATGTTTTTTTGAGGGGTATTGGAACAAGAAAGATGTTATTTAAGATGAGTACATATTTTTGTAAAGTTAGTGATCATTACCCTTTTGTTCTCTGTCTTTATATGCACAAAACCCCCAACTGTGTGTGTAAACATTATTAGGCAATGCCTGCCACTGTCAATAAAGCAATGAGCTCCCTAATGAATGTTGATTAATTGATTACACATCCCAGAGCAGCCTCCCCTCCCCCAAACAAGCATTCAGGCACATTAATAGGGATCCACAGGGGATCTTTTAAATCTTTACTTTGACAATATGGATGATCGAGGGTGTGATAGGGTATAATGATTACAAAGTAAAAAAGTATGAAGGTAAATGTTTAATTGTACGCTAACACGTATACACACAAAAAACGATTAAAACTATCCGTGACATGAGCGCAACACTGGCAGGACAGTACATGCAGTACGATGCTTTCCAGGCGCTCCCTACATAAAGTGTTCCCGCAGGTGGAATCTTGCGGGCTGACACAGTACCAGAACAGTAAGTCTTGGAGAGTACGTTGTTATGTGCCTATTGGCCCGAGTGGACAATGGCTGGCATGATATGAGATTAGTCTTTGTCCCTGTCCCACCCCTTGCCTCTTCTAATTGGTCCTCTGTTTCATTTTTCTCCTCGTCTGATTGGTTCTGGCAGAGTGCTTGAGAGCGGGGCCTCTGAAAGCTCAGGGCCCTGTGAAGCAGCACTGGTAGCACCTGCCAAACGCCAGCTGGGGGGCGCCAGGAGGTGCAATAACCCGCATCAGTGCTTAGTGAACTGCCACATTAAATCTCAACTCTTCTGATGTGCAGAAGAATAAACTACATACAGTATAGAAAAAAGTTATGTGGACTTTTTCTCCCCATACACTGCCCTTGTGTTATTTTAGTTTTTTGTTCTTTTGATTAATATATTTTGATATTTTTTCTAATATGTATGTTACACCCTGTCTCCCCCCCCCCGCCCCCGCCGCGAGGGGAATTGCAGGTAATATGGTGTTATGGTGCTCACCTGTTGGTTCCCAGGAGACTGAATCTCCGCGATGTTGTAGGGAGCTTGGGGTACAGATATCCCTTTAGGGTGGTGCAGCGCCTCCATCCTGTAGCGCTCTGCCATAAGCAAGGGTTCATCCCCACAGGAACTTCCATAGGACAAGAATAACTCTGGAGCACCAGCAACAGTTCAACTGGATATATTGGGGTAACACCAGACATATTACATACATAGTCCTTCTCATGCAAGAATGGTACATTCTCTGGACCCTTCTTAGCCCATTGTATATGCCACCTCGCAGCTTGCATTCACTGCTAGGGTAAGAGATTAGCTTGTAGGCCCCCCCCTCCACTGACGAGTCATCCCAGGGGCCTGAGGCCCCCAGGCTAGTCTGGACATATGCCCTCACCCACTAAGGCTGGGGCCAGGGTGGGGAGATGCGCGCTCACGCTCACAAAGCGTGACGTCAGCGTCTGCCCAAGCAGAATCGATTCGATGTCCTGCTCACTGTGTGCTTGAGCAAGGGTGGGGGGGGGGGGGGGGGGGGGGGGGGGGACAGTGCCACAGCCGGAAGGGGGGGGTGTCAGTCTGGAGTGGGGCGTGACGTCACATCCTCAGCTCCATCTGATTGGTTGTAGTGACTGTAGTGCTCTCATTGGCTCTTACCTGGTGACATGACGCGCCAGAGCGCCGGGAAAACCAATTTCTTTGTCTCTCCGAGCACCGCTCCTGCCCAAGCACGCGCGTGCGCAGTAAACGGCACTTTGGATGCTTGTATCAATTAAAAGGTATTGAGGAGGTATAGCAGATTGGGCCGCAGGCGGAGAGAACAGCAGCAAAAATGGCGAGATATTTTTCTGGGGGCTTAATGACAGTTAGGGCCATGTTTTGCCACGCTCTAACATTGATTAAATATGTTGGTGTAGTTAAGGATGAATTGATCTTGGTAAGATCATCTGGGCTAGGTCATGAGGAAAATGTGGATAGTACATGTACTCAATTGATGTGGCCAAGTTTTAACCCATCAATGTTGGAAAGCACTTTATTGTATCGGGGTGTATGTAAATGTAACCAAGGGAGGGGTTCAAGGGTTGGATCAAGCAAGTGTTCGGTCGTCTAGATCAGCGGTACGCAAACTGTGGGGCGCGACCCCCAGGGGGGGCGCGACACTGCCGACGGGGGGCGCGGGGTTTACAGAGGCCCCGCGCGCTTCCCGAAGGCACTTAAATTAAGTGCCGGGGGAGCTGCAGGGCCTCTGTAAACCTAACTTACCGTGGCTCCGGCGGCTTCCTCCCTGCGTCGCCATGGCAATGCGGCGTCAAAATGACGCTGCGAGGTCATGTAACGTCACGTTGCTATGGCAACGTGACGTCATTACGCCGGAGCACGGGTAAGTTGGGGTTGGGGGGGGCGCGGGAGTGAGGGGACAGCCGGCAGGGGGGCGCAGGGAAAAAAGTTTGCGCCCCCCTGGTCTAGATCAGGGGCGTTAAACTTTGTGTGCTGCGCCCCCTCCCCCTCCTTGTCAGACCCTGTGCTCGCGCCCACCCCCCCCCCCCCCCCTTACTTAAAATCCGGTGTTAAACGACGTGCGGGGTCACGTGACCGCTGCATCATTTGACGCGCATAGCCATGGCAACATATTACATGACCCCGTGTACTCTGCACCTTTAATTGGACAGAACCAAAACTGCAGCTAGGCCCCCCTCCTGTCATGTGGTCCCAGCAGCTTACAAACCCAGACATGAGCCTGTAAATTGCTACAATCATGTTGCACAGGGATGTGACTCCAACGTTTATGACACCTACCTGGAAACTGCAACAATATAATTTAGGGGAGATGAAGCTCACATGCTAGGCCATGTGAGAGGGGATTAACACTAGCACTGTGCCATTACTAGGTCAGAGAAATATAGCAGGGGGCTACATGTGTATTCTATATATTTTCGCTTTCAGACGCCAGAACTTTTCTCTATATTCACCTTATCTCTTATTCACCTGTAAAATTGGCCAACAGATGGTTCTTTTGCACCTCATATTTATTGATTTGAATTATTGTTTATGGAGTGCTGTTTCCTTTCTCTTTTTAGAAGAATAAACAAAACACGCATATAATATGGAAAGTTTTAAGTTCTAAGAAACAAAAAACATTATGGCAGATAAAAGATGTATTTCATTCTATCCCTTTGTTTGTTCCATGAATATACTCTAAAAAAAAAAAAATTCTAATTTTTTAAATCTAGCACTTTTAATAATCCTTGTCTTAACCTAGACCAGGGGTGCGCAAAATAGGGTTCACATGATTTTTCGGGGGGGGGGGGGCCCAGTGGCTGCAGAGGCCCTGCGCTCTTCCCCCACGGCATTTAAATTAAGTGCCGGGGTATCGTGTGAGGCCTCTGCCGTGTCTCCTACCTAGTCTTCGGCGACGCAGTGTCAAATGACGCCACGGGGTCATGTAATATGTCGCCATGGCTATGCGCGTCAAATGATGCCCCGGGTCACGTGACCCCGCACGTCATTTAACACCGGATTTTAGGTAAGAGGGGGGGGGGGGGGGAGAGGGCGCAAGCACAGGGTCTGACAAGGAGGGGGAGGGGGCGCAGCACACAAAGTTTAACGCTCCTGATCTAGACGACTGAACACTTGCTTGATCCAACCCTTGAACCCCTCCCTTGGTTACATTTCCATACACCCCGATACAATAAAGTGCTTTCCAACATTGATGGGTTAAAACTTGGCCACATCAATTGAGTACATGTACTATCCACATTTTCCTCATGACCTAGCCCAGATGATCTTACCAAGATCAATTCATCCTTAACTACACCAACATATTTAATCAATTTTAGAGCGTGGCAAAACATGGCCCTAACTGTCATTAAGCCCCCAGAAAAATATCTCGCCATTTTTGCTGCTGTTCTCTCCGCCTGCGGCCCCATCTGCCAAACCTCACACACACCATCACACTGCAGCGCCCTCCGTGCTGCTTGCTGGGGAGTTGCTGCAAGAAGGAAGGGTACTGCCCTCTTTGGTAAGGTCACCTGCCTGCTGTGACAACGGATAACACATGAATCACTGATTATACAATTGATCACTAATTGCGCTGAGTTACTGTTACACATGCATGTGTAGCTAAACTGTGCACTGAATTGTTATGCTGATCTTTCTCATTGTCAATCATGCACATTACAAATAAATACACATTGGCATCCACTTAGATTGTAAACTCTCAGGGGCAGGAATTTCCTTTCATATTGTCTGATTTTGTTTGTTTCACGTATTGTATTATAATTTCCTGTCCCTTTTGTGGGTGCTATTTAAATAAAGATATACATATATACATCTCTGGGGTTCCAACTGATGGTTTCAGGTTCTGTGGGCTGAATCATTCTTAATTCCCTGCACCTGTAGCTCTTTAAATGTTCTCAATAAATTTACCACAATTGATCATAGTTCTAAAAATATTTTTTTCTCTCTAACCAACACTGTGGGGTAATTAACTATACTGATGCAATTGGCCATAAACCTCCATTAAAGTTAATGGGATTTTTCTTCCTCTCGCTGTCAGTTTATTATATTACTCTCTAGCTATGTATATACTTTATTTCACTTTATTAGACAGCTGCACATTTCCTTCCACTGAAGGGATAATAGAACTACCAGATACAGTAAATATGGAGTTTCAGAGCAATCAAAGACTGAGCTGCTATAATACAGATTTAGAGAATTACATCACCTAAAATAATGATTCATCTCCTAAATCGGGTGTTGGCAATTTCAACTAATCGTGCAGTATTTATCAAATGGGCTATTTTTACATTTGCTAAAGCCTGTACTTTAAATCTTGAATGTACAGTACTTTCTAATACAAAGTACAATTATCCAATTTGCCAAAATATTGATATAAATCCCTCTTGGTGTGTAAATATTGATGTAAATAAATACCTTCCATTGTGATTTTCTAGAATGGCTTTGCAACTCAGCCCCGATCACCGTCATTTGGGAATCTTGCTGCATCTTTTCCTTAGTTAGGTATGAGCCCATAACAAAAGTAGTATGTATTGTTATAAATGTGTGGCCAGGTCTCCCCTCTGGGCATCCCCCTGGTTTCCCCATGTTCCCCTTTAACTTCTGCCGATGCTCACGGTGCATTCAGCGAAAGACCCTACCCACAAGAGCCGCTCCAATGGCTCATCTCAAGAGCTCCGGTCCCCTGGACCTTGTATGCATGGACTTCCTGCGTATCGAACCAAATTCTCGAGGCATCGGCAATGTACTAGTGATCACAGACCTCTACACCCGGTACACCCAAGCCTTTCCAACCAAAGACCAGAAGGCAATTACGGTAGACAAAATATTATGGGAGAAGTTCTACATCCATTATGGACTGCCCAATCTCCTGCATTCAGATCAAGGCAGAGACTTCCAAAGTAACCTCATCAGGGAGTTGCTTAAGCTGTTAAACATCAACAAGTCCCGAACGACTCCTTACCATCCGGGGGGAGATGCTCTGACGGAGAGGTTCAACCAGATCCTCCTGGACATGCTCGGCACCCTAAAAGGGTCTCAGAAGAATGAGTGGAGTAAGCATGTGGAGTCCCTGGTGCACGCCTATAATTGCACCCGCCACGAGTCCACAGGATTCACTCCTTACTTTTTAATGTTCGGGCGAGAAGCACGGCTTCCTGTAGATATATGTCTGAGGGTATCTACCGACGGGGTACCCAACAGGACGCACTTCACATACGTGCAGCGGCTTCAAGAAAGCCTGCAACAAGACTACCAGCTAGCAGAGAAAGCTTCCGCTCATCTGAATGGCAATAACAAAAGGCGCAACGACCATAAGTTCCGCTATCAGGAAATTTGTCCTGGAGACGATGTTCTCCTCCGTAACCTCGGAATCCCCGTCAAACACAAATTGGCCTACCGTTGGCGCGACGGGGTATTAGAGGTCAAATCACAGATGCCGAGCCTTCCGGTCTACCGCATAAAAGACGCGGATGGCCGGGTACAGGTCTGGCACCGCTATCATCTTCTGCATATCCCACAAGTGGGGGATGATGAACCAGAGACACAGGCTACATCTTTGGCCGGTGAGCCAGAATGTCCTGAAGAGACAGTAACTGAGACAACCGAGGATCCTACGGAAGGACCCTATGGTAACACAGACCAAAGTAAAGGGGCACCTCCCTAAGGAGCTATGGGTAATGGGCCCAGTCCTCAGGCACCTACTCCAGTGGCTCCATTGAGCCCTCCTCTGGACCCCAGAAATCCTTGCTTTATGCCTCACAGAGATTACAGAGACTGAGCCTCAACAGTACAATCACTACACCCCAGAGGGAGTTGAAGGAGGGCTCTGCCGAAGTCAACTTGTTAGGTACCCTCCCAACCGGGTAACCTATGATTCATTTGGGGCACCCCACTATGAGGCTCAGCAGTGGTCTCACAGTAAAATTAAGTCTGGCATTGTGATGTACACGGAAATGTATAACTTGATGTAGAGTTATGTCATGTGATAAGTTGTACATATTACAATGCATTTTTACTATATAATCAGTGTGGTTATGTGTTACGATGTTCCCAAGCAGGGACGTTGGTCTTTTCACCAGGGGGAGAATGTGGCCAGGTCTCCCCTCTGGGCATCCCCATGAGTTCCCCATGTTCCCCTTACCTCTGATAGCGCTGCGGAGTGGGCGTGTGCATTCGGCAAGTGCCGGAAGGAGCCGGGAGGATGTAGCCAGGTTCCCCCTCTGGACCCCGCATACCTCCGTTGGAGCTGCCGGTTGATCAGGGAGGCTACGGCTGCAGGTGCACTGATGGCGATAGTGTTGTGGGGGAGCTGCGAGCTGTAGACGGAGCTCCGGGGCATACAGGGAGGCAGGCGGCGGCCATGTTGGTTCTCGCGCATGTGCGGGACAAGGGTTGCACATGCGCATTGCACGAAGAGATGCGGTGGCCATTGCTTGGCTTCGCAGATTATAGAAGGGGAACTACAACCCTGAGCAGCCCCAGGGGTTGTTAGTCAGGTGGCATGAAGCAGCCAATAAGGCTACAGTATTCCCCCTGACAGATAGATACAATTGGCGTGCTTGGATCACGTTAGTCAGTCAGAGCTAGGACAAGGAAAGGGTAGGTGTGTGTGCAGGGTGTCTGTGGCCCCATGTACTAGGCCACATACCCCCCATAAGCCCCAGCTAGGCCCGACTCCCCTGAGCTTATGGTTGCTGCAGGGACAGGCCCATTAGATAGGGACACTGCCCCTGTAGTGCCATGTATGAGGGACACAGCCATGACGTGGCGGCGAACTGGGAATCCGGTGGTCTAGGACCAGATCACCCCACAGATAAGAGTCTCTCTTCATGGTGGGACCCTCCAGCTGGACACCACCCCACATGGAGGCGGACTCATCGCTGACGACGACGGCGTTGGATCAGACGGCCCCTTTATCTTCAATCAGCGCTACTGGGTGCTGTAGTACCCGGCAGGTATTACACCTACAAGTGCACCAACTTTTTGAGTTGACTCTTGTGGACACCATGGTGGTTGGGTGCCCATGGGCACCTCAGTACTTTGTGGAAATATCCCATCCGTGTGGACACTGTGGGCTCTATGCAAAAAGCACCGAAAAGTTTTTTATCACCACAAAATGCCTTTGGTATTCAGTAAGCGCCGATAATTTGCCAAAATCGGCATTTTTTGTCCCCGATAAAAAATAATTGGCAGGCGGCTGGCGATAAGCCACTTTTCGGCACCTTTCGCCACTTGTTTAAATCGGCTGTATAGTAGTAGTCCCGATCCTGTTTTCGGTGCTTATCGGAGCTGATCGGCACTCTCGAAAAGCCATTTTTTCGGCAAATCGTCCTGCCAACTCAAAGTTGAGAAGCATCAGCAAAGGCGACACTTAGAAAAAAATCAGGCCTTTTTCCTGTCTGTGATTGATTATGGGGGTCTCCGGAGCTGATACCAGCACCGGAGCCCCGTGGCATGCATCCGAGGCAGGAAAAATGCATGTAAAGCCCACTTTATTACCTTAGCGGCTAACCGCTAAGGCAATGAAGGGGTTAACCCACCGTGCCAGCTTTATTGTGGGTAGCGGGGGTGGGTGAAGGGGGTATTTGGCCCTTGTTGTTTGTTTAGGGCTTGCGGGTGGGAAGTCTATCCCTACTCTGATTGGCTCTAGTACCATGTGACAGGCTTTCAATGACGTCACATCCGTTCTCCCCCAAGCCTCTGCCACATGGTATACTAGAGCCAATCAGAGTTTGGATGGAGTTCCCATGCTCTGATTGGCTACCGTACCATGTGAGGCCGGCCATCTTTCTTTTCATGACATCATCTTAAAGGCAATTGAAGCAAAGCCATTATGATTGGCTGTGCTTTCATTGCCTTTAAGTGACGTCATCATTTTTTTTTCTCGGCCAAAACACATGGTTTTTGACGAAAATGTGACGTCATAGGCCTTTAAAAGCCTATGTCGTCTCATTTTGAAGGCAGACGCCAAGGAGGAAGGACCTCCTACAGAAGAAGGCCAGGGCGTGGCCGTAGAAGACATGAAGACCCCGGAAGAGAGCCGCAGATAGAAGAATACAGATGAAGATGGATTACAAATAGAAAACCCGTGGATTGTTTTGGATTTTTATTTTAATGTTTATTATTTTATGGTTTTTTATTTTATGGGTTCCTGTGCGTGGTGGATTGGTTCGAGTGTAAGCTGTTCAACGGGAGTCGGTGAGTGGGTCAAGTAATGGTAAGTGAACTAAAGAAATGTATTTTATTTAACGTGTTCTTTTTTTTGAAGCTTTTTTACATGTGTATTTATTTATTTTTGGTATATCATTTCTTGCCACTGTATGTATGTATGTATGTCTAGATCGATATAATAATACACGGTAAGAAATTATGTTTTTTAAAAGCTTGATTTGCTGTGTTTTAAATTATTTTGGCCATGCTGCTATGCGTAAATGTGTGTGTCATGTATTTTAAAATTAGATAGATGTAATTTTTGCTATTGTATGGTGTACTTTAGGTCAGGGTGAGGCTTGCTTTTGTATATTGTATTTTTGTTGGTATGTATATTTTGTCAGAGGATAACTTGTTCTTTTCAACGATTGAATTAGGAGAAAAAAGTTTGGTTGTTCCGTGGTCACAGCATCTTCAACAGCCAACGCATGGATAATAAAAAAACTTTATTGACAACTAGCAACGAACATCAGCACGAACACTCTGACGCGTTTCGTCCAGGCTTGGACTTTATCAAAGAGTGTTATCTATGCATATTGACCGACCTTATATAGGGGATGACGTGTGCAAGCCTCCAATCATCACAGGGATTGACCTTCACCCTCACCTGCAAATTAATTATTAAATCAATGGCCACAGCACCTCACTCCCTATGACAGTGGGCATATACATAGAGACAGATATACAATTGTTATTAGACAAAATCACTAAAAAAACACTAAAAAAACAACATGGAACATGTTTGGATAATATTAAAAACACAAGCTGGTTATTCAGATTACTAGTGCTATAATTAATATTTATACTATAATTAGACAGAAGATAATGAATACAATATATACACATTGCTTATAACGTGCGATAATATTATTACAATTTCAATCAATAGCTTATAACATAATGTCAATATAACAGAATGTGGATAGTTGTTAGTACAATATATATCAACAGATTTCATAACATCCCACACTTCCCAGATCTAACTGTATTAAGGTGTACACTGTTAACACTCCCCATATATTGGCCATTATCCCACCAAGAAGTGCTTGAGTTCCCACTCCTGGTTGATGCCGGCCGGATGGAGTGTGTTCAGAGTGTACACCCAGTACATTTCTTGTTTATTAAGTACCCCCTCCCTATTTCCGCCTCTGGCATGACAGGGAATGTGTTCAATAGCAGTATAGAACGTACAAACTACCTGCCTAAACAAGTAAAAGAACCCCTTTTCAACAAGCACTCATAAACAGTGGTGTTGTAGGCTGGAAACATAATCTGTGATTGTGCAGCCTGTTTAGCGTAAAAATCAGCCAACTCATTACCTTTGGCCTCATCTGTCTCTCCTCCAGCATGTCCTTTACATTTAACAATTGCTAGTTTACTGGGTAGCAACATGGCGTCCAGTAACTGCTCTATCAATGTGGCATGTGATATGCCCTTTCCATCGGCACTTACAAAACCACGATTTTTCCATATCACTCCAAAATCGTGTACCACTCCGTATGCATAACGAGAGTTTGTGTAAATGGTTACCGTATTCTGTGATGATGCTTTACATGCTTCTGTCAATGCTACTAACTCTGCTGCTTGAGCTGAAACAAACGGTAACGCTCCAGAACAGATTACTGTGTCTGGTAACCTAACTACTGCAAATCCTGTCAGATATACTCCATCTGCGGGTTTAGTGCATGAACCATCTACAAACAATATATCTCCCTCCTTAAGGGGCGTACTTTCTAAGTCGCTCCTTACTGACGTCGTGTTGTGTATGTTTTGTAGGCAGTCATGGTCTTCATTGTGTAGGTCAGAGTTGTGCAGTAACAGGTTAGTCAGAATTTGAGCTGGACCAGTGTGTGGTGGGTGATATTTGACAGTGAGATTTGAGGTAGAGGTGAGGATGGTTTCGTACCCTGTTCTACGCTGTGCGGTCATATGTTGCGTAGTGAGATTCCTGAGAACATGTAGTACCAGGTGTGATATATGCAAGGTTAGTTTGTGTGACAGCACAATAGGTTGTACAGTTTCTACCAAAATAGCGCATGCAGCCACCTGTCTTAAACATGCTGGGAACCCCTGCACAATCTCCTGCAGTTTCTTAAAATAGAAGGCCACTGGCCTATAGCCCGAGCCATGCTCTTGCGCCAGTACGCCAACAATCGCGGTGCCTGTCTCGCTGCAAAACAAATGGAAAGGCAGGTTATAGTTCGGCAAGCCCAAAGCAGGGCTTGAACACAATGCAGTCTTAAGTTCGGTGAATGCAGTGAGAGTCTCTGGTGTCCATTGCAGTGTGTAAGCCGTTGGTGAATCGCAATACCCTTGTGGGAGGCAACACCAGCGAAATTGATCACCTTTAAAGGTGAACGCAAACAAAGATCTTGTGTTGGGGTGCACCGGAATGGAAAAGAATGCTGAATTCAAATCTATTACCGTGAAATATGTTACTGTTGCAGGTATGGCTGTAATGATTGCTGTGACATCTGGTACTATAGGCGCTAATGGTTGCACTAACTCATTGACTGCGTGCAAATCTTGTGTAAAATGCCACTGCGAGCTGTTAGGTTTAGGGACAGGGTTAACTGGTGTGTTGTACGGTGAGACAGTTGGTTCTATCACTCCCTTTGCAAGTAATTCCCTGATAATAGGTTCTATCCCTGATTCCTTCTCTGCAGATAATGGGTATTGTTTGATGTAGATCGGACTTACTCCTGGCTTTAGTGTGGCCTCATATGGTGTGCATGAGAAGAGACCTGGGTCAGTGTTAGAAGTCGCCCATACCCGTGGGTCAATGTCCTGTAATGATAAAGGTATGTCAGAAGAATAAAGATTCCATTCTATATCCCATATCTCGTCAATAGGTAAATACTTGTCCTGTAATACACACTGCTGTCCCTGAGCCCATATGAAGGCCCCTTTGTCTGATGCAATGTATGTAGTAGTTGGTGTGATCAATACACCTTCAATTCGAGCAGACACATCCGTGTGTGCTTTAGGATCATGCATCTCTGCTTCTGGAACATAGATGTTACATGAAATAGGATTAGCAAATGTCATACGTGTGTAAGGCATATCCCCATGGGTAGCAAAATCTGACAATTTGGTCAGTTTTTCAACTAATCTCTCT
>WSYH01007191.1:0-34153 GCA_036426205.1 Ascaphus truei
GCTATTGGAGAAGTTGGGGTTCTTACAATGCATTGATCTCAGATGCTCTATTAGAGAGGGAAAGGTCCCTTACAATGCATCTGATCTAGGCGCGCTATTAGAGAGGGTTGGGGTTCCTTACAATGCATTGATCTCAGACGTGCTATTGAGAGTGTTGGGGGTTCCTTACAATGCATCTGATCTCAGACACAATATTAGAGAGGGTTGGGGTTCCTTACATGCATCTGATCTCAGACGTCTATTAGAGAGGGAAAGGTTCCTTACAATGATCTGATCTCAGACGCGTATTAGAGAAGTTGGGGTTCCTACAATGCATCTGATCTCAGACGCTCTATTGAGAGGGGAAGGTTCCTTAAAATGCATCTGATCTCAGACGCGCTATTAGAGAGTGTTGGGGTTCCTTACAATGCATCTGATCTCAGACGCTCTATTAGAGAGGGAAAGGTCCCTTACAATGCATCTGATCTCAGACGCGCTATTAGAGAAGTTGGGGTTCCTTACAATGCATCTGATCTCAGACGCGCTATTGGAGAAGTTGGGGTTCCTTACAATGCATCTGATTCAGATGCTCTATTAGAGAGGAAAGGTCCCTTACAATGCATCTGATCTCAGGCGCGCTATTAGAGAGGGTTGGGGTTCCTTACAATGCATCTGATCTCAGACGTGCTATTAGAGAGTGTTGGGGTTCCTTACAATGCATCTGATCTCAGACACCATATTAGAGAGGGTTGGGGCTCCTTACAATGCATCTGATTCAGACGCTCTATTAGAGAGGGAAAGGTCCCTTACAATGCATCTGATCTCAGACGCGTATTAGAGAAGTTGGGGTTCCTTACAATGCAATCTGATCTCAGACGCACTATTAGAGAGGGTTGGGGTTCCTTACAATGCATTGATCTCAGACGCTCTATTAGAGAGGGAAAGGTCCCTTACATGCATCTGATCTCAAGACGCGCTATTAGAGAAGTTGGGGTTCCTTACAATGCATCTGATCGCAGATGCGCATTTAGAGAAGTTGGGGTTCCTTACAATGCATTGATCTAGACACGCTATTAGAGAGGGTTGGGGTTCCTTACAATGCATATGATCTCAGACACCATATTAGAGAGGGTTGGGGTTCCTTACAATGCATCTGATCTCAGACAACCATATTAGAGAGGGTGGGGTTCCTTACAATGCACTGATCTCAGACGCGCTATTAGAGAAGTGGGGTTCCTACAATGCATCTGATCTCAGACACGCTATTAGAGAGGGTTGGGGTTCCTTACAATGCATCTGATCTCAGACACCATATTAGAGAGGGTTGGGGTTCCTTACAATGCATCTGATCTCAGACACCATATTAGAGAGGGTTGGGGTTCCTTACAATGCATCTGATCTCAGACGCGCTATTAGAGAGGGTTGGGGTTCCTTACAATGCATCTGATCTCAGACACCATATTAGAGAGGGTTGGGGTTCCTTACAATGCATCTGATCTCAGACGCGCTATTAGAGAAGTTGGGGTTTTTAGCACGTCAATAAAAAACTGTAACGCTGCCTTTGCAATGTTTCTAAACCAGTGTTTCCCAACTCCAGTCCTCAGGGAACATGTCAGGCCTTAAGGATATGTCCAGATAATAGAGAGGAGTGCTGCACACCTCAAAAAAGAAAAATGATACAATTACCGGTGCTCCAATGTTAGAATGGAAGCCTGCAGTCAGTCCTGGGTACATAGAAGAAGGAACAGAGGGCACAGCGGATTTTGCAAATTCAAACTCATTTATTGAGCCAACACAACGTTTCGACCGTGAAGGTCTTTTCAAGTGACAATGGCATGACATGTCACTTGAAAAAGACCTTCACGGTCGAAACGTGTGGGTTGGCTCAATAAAGAGTTTGAATTTGCAAAATCCATTGTGCCCTCTGTTCCTCTTCTAGGCCTTAAGGATATCCCTGCTCCAGCACAGGTGGCTCAGTCAAAATGACTGAGCCGCTGATTGACCCACCTGTGCTGGAGCAGGGATATCCTTAAGACCTGACCTGGTGGGGTTCCCTGAGGGCTGGAGTTGGGAAAACACTGTTCTAAACAAGGTTAATGACTCTTAACGCTTTTATTCTCTATCTTCTGATTTTCTTCTGCCACGTCCTTCCCCTATCGTAATTGGGCTGTAAGGAAGCAGATTGACATAAAACTAACACACTTGGATTGAAGGAGATCGGTAACAACCTTCCTCCACGGTCAACGAAAATGTTCAGAATGATTTCAATTATTGCAAAGCGCCAACAGATTCTACAGCGCGGTACAATGGGGGTACAGATTGAAATCCATTACATAAACAGATTACATGCAGTACAAGTAGGACAAAACCGCGCAAGCATATACAGAAAGTAATGAGGATGCTGAGCTAAGAGCTTGCACTCTAGAGGGATAAGGGGAAATGTTTGAAACAAGAGATAAAGTGGCTGTTCGCTGTGGGGTGGAGTCTGCCTCCGGATGGAGTATGGTCCAGCCCAGCAGCTGTTGCATTAAGGTTTGGGGGTGCTTTTATGTGTCTAAAAAAAATACATTACATATTAGACACTGTAGATCTGGGTTTCATTGGCACACTACAAGATTTTAACATTTTTCTTTTTATCAAACAATTCGCAATACATGACATTTATGTGAAATAGGAAATGGTAATATTTTAACACAATGCGATGTTGTAGAATTGAGAGTAAGACTGTGTGCTCTGTCACCGTTGCATGTATTGGTCATACCCAGAAAAATCTGCTAATGGGTAAACCCTTTCAGTGCTAGAGGGTCCAGCTTTGAAAGGGTTAAAAGTATCTCATGTGCTGGGTGCACTTCCCGTGTAAAGTTATTGTGAGGGTATTGTGCGAGTAAAGTTTGCGATGCTAAATATGCTTGGTATTACGAAAGCTTTATTACGTTTCTCAACATTCCCCTTCCCTTGTTTGTCAGTAGTAAACGTACGCGAGGAAATAGATCGAAAGAATCTCGGTGTCATTATTTCAGCGGTGGGGTAACAGAATGCAGCTTAACCTGATTCTTACGTCAAAACATTAGGTAGTCTTCGAATGCCAATTAAACAAGAACAGCTTTTCCTTCGTGCATAAATAGATGACACACAAGTTCAAACATTTCCTATTTAACACGGATAACGCACTCACGAAAAGTCCTTCAATAGTGCGGAACACCCAAACGCATCTTCCAAATTCACATGGAAGACCTTCCTTGTACATTAAGTCGTTTACAGAACAAACTCGCCGTAACAAGATTAGAATGACAAAACAATGAAGTTGTAAAAGTTATTTCTAGGATTTTTTTCAGGTGGTAATTATTGTGCTGTCTCTGATATATCCAGATTAAAGAGCATATTAGTTTATAATTTAGTCTGACAGTGTTATCTAATTAAATAAATTACATAGAATATGACGTTATCTTTTAATGGGCCAACATGAACATTCTTCGTGCATTAGGTTATTGGTGCCGAGCTTTTACACCTCCCATGCTAGGCCACTAGTAGGTACCAACAGCCAGCAGCAAAAACTAACCTTCTTCAGGACAATAATAGATACTAAATTAGACCTTTGAACTAGATTATTATTGCCATATGGCAGAATAACTACATTTATCATGAGTTCTAGTAACAAATTCAAATTCAAAATGTATTACTGTATATTCTGTATAATAATATTTTAAATATTTTGATTTCATATGTGGGGTATTGGATACTAGATGATTAAAGGCGCAGGGCCCAGGATGGCCAGGTTTCGGTATTCTATTTGCCCCCATTATTATATATATTTTGGGGGATGTTCTCTCCCCCTCTTTTGTGATACTGTAATGCCTGTATGCCCGCAGACCTGGCCAGTCCCCAGTACTGAGGTGGGTAAGGGTATAACATGCACCCAGCACAGTGATGGCGTGCCCGGAGTGTGGTAAGTTGCGGTTGCCGGCTGGTGAGAGAAGGGTTAACGTTATACTTGTGAGTCGGGGTGCCAGAAGTCGGAGGGTAATAGTCCAAGAGCCAGGAGTCTGGGGGCAGGAGAAAGCCGCATAGTGAGGTCCAAAGCAGAGTTCAGGAGTAGCCAGGTCCACGTAGTCAGACTGAGCCAAGATCAAAACCAAAGGAATCAAACAGGGGCAGGGACAGGAATCAGAGCTGAATCAGGAACGGGCTGGGCTGATACTGCACACAGGAGTACAGAGAGGAGAGGACAGAGTGGGGTTATAAGGGAAGGAGACCAATAGAAGCAAGGGGTGAGCAGGGGTTTGGCTGGGTGTTTGCAGGGTAGGTGCAGGTGAGCAGGGGAGGAGACAGGGGAAGAATCCACAGCAATAGCCTGCAGCGATGAGGGGCGGAGCCACGGTTGCGAGAGGGTTGGTAAAATATATGGGCCGGCTCGCCGTGCGGACCTGTCAGGCTGGGCGCGCACGTAGTGTGTGCCTGGCGTGCGGGTGTGCTGGGGGGCCAGGAGGGCTCGGCAAGGAGGAGGTAAGGGAGAGAGGGAGTGAAAGAGCGGAGCAAACAGCAGCAGTGGGACCTACGGTGATGGAGACACGCTGAGAGGTGCGTGCCCCGATCAGTCACAGACAATCGGGTAGAGCGCCTTCTGCGAGGCTACGTGGCGTGCGCCGGGGAGGGAAGCTTTGTGGGGGGGGGTGAGAGATTGAGGGAGCAGGGAACCAGGGCGCTAAGGCAGTGGGGTTGAGGTGAAGGGGACGTGTGAGAGGCCGTTGTCCCCCGATCCGTTACAGATACTAATAAAATGGCATGCATTGGGGTGTTTGTAACATTCATTTGATTAGGTTTTGAATAAATAAATAGAATATACAGAAATAGTGATTAAAGAATATGATTTATTTTTTAAATTACAAGGAAAAATGTGAGAAAAAAAAAAAACTTGAACCCAAAATGAGCTGATAAAAACAGCGGGATATGACTCGCGGCATTACGTTTTCATTCAGTTTTGAACGATTTCTGGATTTTGCTAATGTACATACTACATGAAACCTTTTTAAATAAGGATAGAAGACTCCTGATTCACATTAAATTCTGTTATCTCCAGAATAACGAAGCATAGTCCTATTATAATCGCCACGTCTGTGAAAGATGAAGAATTGGAAGTCAATATACCGCATCGTACCAGATACTGGTGCCTGTCACTCGTTTGAACAAGGGGCTGTGCATGGACACACAAAACAACACAACACAACACAACAGCAGGCTCCTGGTGGTAGATAAAGACACTGCATTAATGAAAAAACTGTGGTAAACCAAAAGGTTTATATCTGTTGTAATTTCATGATCATATTAATTTCATCTATTAAACATTCCCTTTTGCTCTAATTTCTGTGATTAACACTTCTTTTTTTTTCTCCAGCTTCTGCATTAAATATATTTTCATTCAAGTACATTTTCTCAGATGGTCCCCACAAATCACTGGCATGTTTTTGTTAGTTTGTCGGATATCCAATATAATGGTACTGCTATATGGCCGAGCTGGCCAGCACCAGTCCTCCACCAGGTCAGTTTTTAAGGATATCCGCACGCAGCACAGTGGGGCCAATCAGTGGCAGACAGGATCCTTAAAAACTGAACTGTTGGGGGACCGTGAAGAAGGAGTTGGCCACCCTTGCTATATAGCAGCGTTTCCAACATGGGGTTCTGTGGGCCTGGGGTTCCACGGAGCAGTCCTAGGGTTCCACCATGGTTCTCCTCCACCCCCCCCCCCCCTCCCACTCCCCCCAGCCCGCTCTCTGGTCAGGACTGCAAGATCGCGCTTAGCAGTGCGGCACTTCCGGTGCGTGCGTGAAGCCATGACTGCACTGACCACCTCCTGCCCCCACTGCCGCTTCCCTCCTCCCCCCACTGCCCCTCCTCCTCCTGCTCGCTGCTCTCACACCCCCATGCTGCTCCTCCTCCTGCCTCCATGTCTCCTCACCCCCACTGCCATCTCCTTCTCCCCCCCCCACTGCCGACTCCTCCTCCCCCGACTGCGCCTCGTCCTGCCTCGCTTGCCTCCCTCCCCCCCACGACGTCTCCTCTCCCCCTCCCACTGCCGTCTCCTCCTCCACCCCCACTGCGCCTCCTCCTTCCTGCCTCACTGCCTCCTCCCCTTGCCACCGCCCCTTCGCCCCCCCCCCTACGCTGCCGGAACCCGCAGGGAGGATACAGTTAGGCAATATACGGCGGGGAGAGCCATGGTGGCAGAGGGTGGGGTTGTGAGATGCAGGGGGGGTATATGAGGATGATGAGGGGTTCTGGGGGAGATATGTATTTAAAAATGTACTTGAGCAGTGGGAGTCTTTTAAAATGTATTTGAGTCAGTGGGGTCTTTTAAAAAAAGTACTGGGGCAGTGGGGGTCTTTTAAAAATGTATTGGGATGGTGGGGGGTCTTTTAAAAATGTATTTGGGTGGTGGGGGTCTTTAAAAATGTATTGGGGCGGTGGGGGGTCTTTTAAAAATTATCTTGAACCCCAAAAATTTTTGAATGCGGCTCATTTCTTTTTTGTTTGTTTTTTCATGTGCTGTGCTAAAAATATTTAAGGGGTTCCATTCTGTTTACAAAAATAAAAAGAGGTCCACGACTAAATTTAATTGGGAAACATTGCTATATAGGAATAAAGCCTGTAGAGTCAGTGCTGTTTTTTCTATCTCCTTTGTAAAGAAGCTGTCCCAATTGTTGCCCAATTGAAAATCATTAAAACTTCCCCAGGTGTAATGGTTTACTAAAGAATTCATTCTATTAAGCCGAATGAGTATGGTGGTATTATTCTCATCAAATAGAGCTCTGAAATTGTCACCATCATTTATGTAAAACACCTTCTGACAACAGCAGGAGGAAATGCAAAAGAGCTGGCACTTTGCTAGGAGAAGTCAATATCAGCTAAGCACACAGTGACACAGAGGTTGTGTGGTTAACCAGTTGCACATTATAGTCAATGGGAGGGGGGTGGAATTATTTAAAGTCTCCCAGCTGTAAAACAATGCAAAAAAAAAATTTATTTATAAAATGTTTTACCGGGAAGTAATACTGAGAGTTACCTCTCGTTTTCAAGTATGTCCTGGGCACACGAGTTATGATAACAAATACATGTGTGAACCGGTGTTTCCCCCCACCACGTGGGAGATTCTGCCATTACAGCGTGTGTGGTGCATGCTACCTGGTGGTAAGTAGGAGGGCTGAGTCGTCCGCCGCTGGTTGTGGGGACACAGGACAGGTTTCTGGGTACATACCCCACGTGGTTCTCTAGCAGTGCGGCGCCTCCATCTGCCGCAGGCTCCAGATGTATGGAGGCGATCCCTACGGTAGAAATACTCCCTCTCCTTCCCCAGTAAGATCACACACCAGGGATGAGGTAATGAAACAGGAACGGTTTTATTGGTCAGCGCTCACAACACGGCAGTGGCCTGCCCAATTATAGGTCTTGAGTCGGCTACCCAGCTGTAGGAGGGTCCCTGGCAACCACTACGGGTCAAGGGCCCCCGCAGCTGTCTGCTTTCTCCTACCCTCTAGCAGAGGCAGAGGAAAGGTCCACACTCCATCTCCCCCAAGGGGAAGAGAACAGAGATGGCAAAATGCTCAGGCACTCTGTTGTGGCCAGCCTCTCTCAAGTGGGGAGAGGCACTACTGAATTTGGCAGCAATCCCCTTTATTACGACCAGGAGGAGGGGACCAGGTCTGATCCAGGATTGGATATACTCCGGCCTAGTGTCCACTCCTCCCCCCCGTCACTAAGGGTACTGTAGGGGGGGGGGAAAACCCATAATTAGTTCTGGCAGGCCTGCTCTTACCAGAGCTTACTGCCAGAGAGGGTTAGACTGGTAGCCAAGAACCAGTCCTGGCTACACAAGGTATAAATACATAGTTACATTAAGTGAACAGGGTTATATATGTAGCGCCCTTACCCTATGACTAAGGGACCAACGCGTGCTGAATATACCTTGTGCTCACAGGAGGTCTAAGCCTCCGTGCGGGAGCCTGGGGTGAGCTCTTTTCCTCTCGGTATACAGCGCCTCCACCTATGAAGGGATCCCAGCGGGGCGGGATAACCCCACAGGAACCAATGCAGCAAAGAATAATAACACACAGGTATATACTTAAGCTTTACTGACGCCACGCACATATAGTAACAAATAACAATGCCCCAATGCAATACCCACACAATTATCACGCTAATACAACTACACCAGACAAAGCGCTATCATAGCGTGAAACGCTAGAGGAGGCGGCTGTGTGCAGTCTGCTGTTTTAGTGTGTGTTCAATAAAGCTTTTTGTACTACCGGAGTTGGAGTTAAACTGCTGTTTGCGTGGCACTGGATTACCTCTCCCTCTATTCATACACATGTGGGACCCAATGTCCCCCAAAGTCCTGAGGGGCTCTGGGCACCTAGCCCCCAATGTCCACCGACAAATCCACACCCCAAATGTGAGGTAGCACTACCACCTTGTTAAGTGTTGGTGGCACGGTGGTACTTCCTGACAAACGTACCGGCCAGGGAATACTTGAAAGCGGTCCCAGTCACGACTGACACACGGCTGTCTTGGCGCCAAACTATCTCGTGCCTCTCTGGTGCTTGAGCCCTATTGGCTTTAATTCCCCACGTGTCTGTCTACCCTAGAGGAGCCTGGGACTGTAGTCCCGAATGATGCGTATGTGAGGAGTCTTGGTAGATTGCTCCACTTGTTGGGTGCACGGTAAGAGAAGGAGGAGCAGCCCAATACTTTGTTGAACCTTTGGATCATGAACGCCTTTTGGAGTCAGATCTCAAGAGATAAATGCTGCGTGTGTAGGGGTGAGGAGCTTGTTCAGATAGTCCGGCAGCTTGCCCAAGAAAGTATTCAAAGGCAAGTCAGGGAAAGGTGAACCTAGACTCACGTGAGTTGGGGTTCCTTACAATGCATCTGATCTCAGACGCGCTATTGGAGAAGTTGGGGTTCCTTACAATGCATCTGATCTCAGATGCTCTATTAGAGAGGGAAAGGTCCCTTACAATGCATCTGATCTCAGGCGCGCTATTAGAGAGGGTTGGGGTTCCTTACAATGCATCTGATCTCAGACGTGCTATTAGAGAGTGTTGGGGTTCCTTACAATGCATCTGATCTCAGACACCATATTAGAGAGGGTTGGGGTTCCTTACAATGCATCTGATCTCAGACGCTCTATTAGAGAGGGAAAGGTCCCTTACAATGCATCTGATCTCAGACGCGCTATTAGAGAAGTTGGGGTTCCTTACAATGCATCTGATCTCAGACGCTCTATTAGAGAGGGAAAGGTTCCTTAAAATGCATCTGATCTCAGACGCGCTATTAGAGAGTGTTGGGGTTCCTTACAAGCATCTGATTCAGAGCTCTATTAGAGAGGGAAAGGTCCCTTACAATGCATCTGATCTCAGACGCGCTATTAGAGAAGTTGGGGGTTCCTTACAATGCATCTGATCTCAGACGCGCTATTGGAGAAGTTGGGGTTCCTTACAATGCACTGATCTCAGATGCTCATTAGAGAGGGAAAGGTCCTTACAATGCATTGATCTCAGGCGGCTATTAGAGGGTTGGGGTTCCTTACAATGCATCTGACTCAGACGTGCTATTAGAGAGTGTTGGGGTTCCTTACAATGTCATGTATTCAGACACCATATTAGAGAGGGTTGGGCTCCTTACAATGCATCTGATCTCAGACGCTCATTAGAGAGGGAAAGGTCCCTTACAATGCATCTGATCTCAGACGCGCTATTAGAGAAGTTGGGGTTCCTTACAATGCATCTGATCTCAGACGCACTATTAGAGAGGGTTGGGGTTCCTTACAATGCATCTGATCTCAGACGCTCTATTAGAGAGGGAAAGGTCCCTTACAATGCATTGATCTCAGACCGCTATTAGAGAAGTGGGGTTCCTTACAATGCATCTGATCGCAGATGCGCTATTAGAGAAGTTGGGGTTCCTTACAATGCATCTGATCTCAGACACGCTATTAGAGAGGGTTGGGGTTCCTTACAATGCATCTGATCTCAGACACCATATTAGAGAGGGTTGGGGTTCCTTACAATGCATTGATCTCAGACACCATATTAGAGAGGGTGGGGTTCCTTACAATGCATCTGATCTCAGACGCGCTATAGAGAAGTTGGGGTTCCTTAAATGCATCTGATCTCAGACACGCTATTAGAGAGGGTTGGGGTTCCTTACAATGCATCTGATCTCAGCACACATATAGAGAGGGTTGGGGTTCCTTACAATGCATCTGATCTCAGACACCATATTAGAGAGGGTGGGGTTCCTTACAATGCATCTGATCTCAGACGCGTATCTAGAGAGGGTTGGGGTTCTTACAATGCATCTGATCTCACGACACCATATTAGAGAGGGTTGGGGTTCCTTACAATGCATCTGATCTCAGACGCGCTATTAGAGAAGTTGGGGGTTTTAGCACGTCACATAAAAAACTGTAACGCTGTTTGCAATGTTTCTAAACCAGTGTTTCCCAACTCCAGTCCTCAGGAACATGTCAGGCCTTAAGGATATGTCCAGATAATAGAGAGGAGTGCTGCACACCTCAAAAAAGAAAATGATACAATTACGGTGCTCCAATGTAATGGAAGCCTGCAGTCAGTCCTGGGTACATAGAAGAGGAACAGAGGGCACAGCGGATTTTGCAAATTCAAACTCATTTATTGAGCCAACACAACGTTTCGACCGTGAAGGTCTTTTCAAGTGACAATGGCATGACATGTCACTTGAAAAAGAACTTCACGGTCGAAACGTGGGTTGGCTCAATAAATGAGTTTGAATTTGCAAAACCATTGTGCCCTCTGTTCCTTCTTCTAGGCCTTAAGGATATCCCCTCCAGCACAGGTGGCTCAGTCAAAATGACTGAGCCGCTGATTGACCCACCTGTGCTGGAGCAGGGAATCATTAAGACTGACCTGGTGGGGTTCCGAGGGCTGGAGTTGGGAGGAAACACTGTTCTAAACAATGTAACTGACTTAACGCTTTTATTCTCTATCTTCTGATTTTCTTCTGCCACGTCCCTTCCCCTATCGTAATTGGGGGCTGTAAGGAAGCAGATCGACATAAAAACTAACCACATTGGATTGAAGGAGATCGGTAACAACCTTCCTCCACGGTCAACGAAATGTTCAGGAATGATTTCATTATTTGCAAAGCGCCAACCGATTCTACAGCGCGGTACAATGGGGGTACAGATTGAATCATTACATTAACAGAATTACATGCAGTACAAGTAGGACAAAACCGCGCAAGCATATACAGAAAGTAATGAGGATGCTGAGCCTAAGAGCTTGCACTCTAGAGGGAATAAGGGGAAAGTTTGAAACAAGAGATAAAGTGGCTGTTCGCTGTGGGGGTGAGTCTGCCTCCGGATGGAGTATGGTCCAGCCAGCAGCTGTTGCCATTAAGGTTTGGGGGTGCTTTTATGTGTCTTAAAAAAATACAATTTACATATTAGACATGCTAGATGGGTTCTCATTGGACACATACAAGATTTTAACATTTTTCTTTTATCAAACAATTCAGCTAATACATGACATTTATGTGAAAATAGGAACTGGTAATATTTATAACAAAATGCGATGTTGTAGAATTGAGAGTAAGACTGTGTGTTTGTCACGTTGCATGTATTGGTCATACCCAGAAAAACTCTGCTTGGGTAACCCTTTCAGTGCTAGAGGGTCCAGCTTTGAAAGGGTTAAACGTATCTCATGTGCTGGGTGCACTTCCCGTGTAAAGTTATTGTGAGAGGTATTGTGCGAGTAAAGTTTGCGATGCTAAATATGCTTGGTATTTACGAAAGTTTATTACGTTTCTTCAAACATTCCCCTTCCCTTGTTTGTCAGTAAAACGTACGCGAGGAAATAGATCGAAAGAATCTCGGTGTCATTATTTCAGCGGTGGGGTGAACAGAATGCAGCTTAACCTGATCTTACGTCAAAACTTAGGTAGTCTTCGAATGCCAATTAACACAGAACAGCTTTTCCTTCGTGCATAAATAGATGACACACAAGTTCAACCATTTCTATTTAACACGGGCATAACCGCATCACGAAAAGTCCTTCAATAGGCGGAACACCAAACGATCTTCCAAATTCACATGGAGACCTTCCTTGGTACATTAAGTCGTTTACAGAACAAACTCGCCGTAACAAGATTAGAATGACAACAATGAAGTTGTAAAAGTTATTCTAGGATTTTTTTCAGGTGTAATTATTGTGCTGTCTCTGATATATCCAGATTAAAGCAGCATATTAGTTGATAATTAGTTGACAGTGTTTTCTAATTAAATAAATACATAGAATATGACGTTATCTTTTAATGGGCCAAACTGAACATTCTTCGTGCATTAGGTTATTGTGTGCCGAGCTTTACACCTCCCATGCTGGCACTAGTAGGTACCAACAGCCAGCAGCAAAACTAACCTTCTTCAGGACAAATATAGATACTAAATTAGACCTTTGAACTAGATTATTATTGCCAATAGGCAGAATAACTACATTTTATCATGAGTTCTAGTAACAATTCAAATTCAAAATGTATTACTGTATTATCTGTATATAATATTTAAATATTTTGATTTCATATGTGGCGGGTATTGGATACTAGATGATTAAAGGGCGCAGGGCCCAGGATGGCCAGGTTTCGGCTATTCTATTTGCCCCCATTATATATATATATTTTGGGGGATGTTCTCTCCCCCTCTTTTGTGATACTGTAATGCCTGTATGCCCGCAGACCTGGCAGTCCCAGTACTGAGGTGGGTAAGGGTATAACATGCACCCACAGCAGTGATGGCGTGCCCGGAGTGTGGTAAGTTGCGTTGCCGGCCTGGTGAGAGAAGGGGAACGTTATACTTGCGAGTCCGGGGTGCCAGAAGTCGGAGGGTAATAGTCCAAGAGCCAGGAGTCTGGGGCAGGAGAAAGCAGCATAGTGAGGTCCAAAGCAGAGTTCAGGAGGTAGCCAGGTCCACGTAGTCAGATGAGCCAAGATCAAAACCAAAGGAATCAAAACAGGGGCAGGGACAGGAATCAGAGCTGAATCAGGAAGAGCTGGGCATTGATACTGCACACAGGAGCTACAGAGAGGAAGAGGACAGAGTGGGGTTATAAGGGAAGGAGACCAATAGAGAACAAGGGGTGAGCAGGGGTTTGGCTGGGTGTTTGCAGGGATAGGTGCAGGTGAGCAGGGGAGGAGACAGGGGAAGAATCCACAAGCAATAGCCTGCAGCGATGAGGGGCGGAGCCACGGTTGCGAGAGGGTTGGTTGTAAAATGATCGGGTGCGCGCGCCCTCGTAAGGCTGCCGTGCGCGCGCACCGATCGTGTGCCTGGGCGTGCGGCGTGGTGCTGCGGAGGAGCGGCTCGGCAAGGAGGAGGTAAGGGAGAGAGGGAGTGAAAGAGCGGAGCAAACAGCAGCAGTGGGACCTACGGTGTGGAGACACGCTGAGAGGTGCGTGCCCCCGTCCGTCACAGACAATCGGGTACGCGCGCCTTCTGCGAGGCTACTGGGGTGCGCCGGGGAGGGAAGGCTTTGTGGGAAGGGGGTGAGAGATTGAGGGAGCAGGGAACCAGGGCGTAAGCGCAGTGGGGCTTGAGGTGAAGGGGACGTGCTGAGAGGCCAGTTGTCCCCGATCCGTTACAGAACCTAATAAAATGGCATTGCATTGGGGTTTTTTGTAACATTCATTTGATTAGGTTTGAATAAATAAATAAGATATACAGAAATATGTGATTAAAGAATATGATTTATTTTTTAAATTACAAGGAAAAATGTGAGAAAAAAAAAAAACTTGAACCCAAAATGAGCTGATAAAAAACAGCGGGAATGACTCGCGGCATTACGTTTTCATTCAGTTTTGAACGATTTCTGGATCTTTTGCTAATTGACATACTACATGAAACCTTTTTAAATAAAGGATAGAAGACTCCTGATTCACATTAAATTCTGTTTATCTCCAGAAAAACGAAGCATAGTCCTATTATAATCGCCACGTCTGTGAAAGATGAAGAATTAGGAAGTCAATATACCGCATCGTACCAGATACTGGTGCCTGTCAATCGTTGAACAAGGGGCTTGTGCATGGCACACAACACACAACAACACACACACAGCAGGCTCCTGGTGTAGATAAAGACACTGCATTTAATGAAAAACTGTGGTATAACAAAAAGGTTTTATATCTGTTGTAATTTCATGATCATATTAATTTCATCTATTAAACATCCTTTTGCTCTAATTTCTGTGATTAACACTTCTTTTTTTTTCTCCAGCATTCTGCATTAACTATTATTTCATCAAGTACATTTTCTCAGATGGTCCCCACAAATCACTGGCATGTTTCCGTTAGTTTGTGGATATCCAATATAATGGTACTGCTTAGGCCGAGCTGGCCAGCACCAGTCTCTCCACCAGGTCAGTTTTTAAGGATATCCCCGCAACAGCACAGGTGGCTCAATCAGTGGCTCAGGATATCCTTAAAAAACTGACCTGTTGGTGGACCGTGAAGACTGGAGTTGGCCACCCTTGCTATATAGCAGCGTTTCCCAAATGGGGTTTGTGGAGCCTGGGGTTCCACGGAGCAGTCCTAGGGGGTCCCCATGGTTCTCCTCCACCCCCCCTCCCCCTCCCACTCTCCCCAGCCCGCTCTCTGGTCAGGACTGCAAGATCGCGTCTAGCAGTGCGGCACTTCCGGTGCGTGCGTGAAGCCATGACTGCACTGACCACCTCCTGCCCCACTGCCGCTTCCTCCTCCCCCCACTGCCGCCTCCTCCCTCCTGCTCGCTGCCTCCTCACCACCCCCCACTGCTGCCTCTCTCCTGCCTCATGCCTCCTCACCCCCACTGCATCTCCTTCTCCCCCCCCCACTGCCGACTCCTTCCCCCGACTGCCGCTCGTCTGCCTCGCGCCTCCTCACCCCCCCACTGAGTCGTCTCCTCCCCCTCCACTGCCGTCTCCTCCTCCCCCCCACTGCCGCATCCTCCTCTGCTCAATGCCTCCTCCCTTGCCACCGCCTCCTTCGCCCCCCCCCCCGACGCTGCCGGAACCCGCAGGGCAGATACCGTTAGGCATATACGGCGGGGAGAGCCATGGTGGCAGAGGGTGGGGTTGTGAGATGCAGGGGGGGTATATGAGGTGATGAGGGGTTCTGGGGGAGATATGTATTTTAAAAATGTACTGGAGCAGTGGGAGTCTTTAAAATGTATTGAGTCAGTGGGGTCTTTTAAAAAAGTACTGGGGCAGTGGGGGTCTTTTAAAAATGTATTGGGATGGTGGGGGTTTCTATTTTTAAATGTATTGGGTGGTGGGGGTCTTTTAAAAAGTAGTGGGGCGGTGGGGGTCTTTTAAAAATTATCTTGAACCCAAAAATTTTTTGCATGCGGCTCATTTCTTTTTTGTTTGTTTTTTTCATGTGCTGTGCTAAAAATATTAAGGGGTTCCATCTGTTTTACAAATATAAAAGAGGTCCACGACTAAATTTAATTGGGAAACATTGCTATATAGGAATAAAGCCTGTAGAGTCAGTGCTGTTTTTCTATCTCCTTTGTAAAGAAGCTGTCCCAATTGTTGCCCCATTGAAATCATTACAACTTCCCCAGGTAATGGTTTACTTAAAGATAATCATTCTATTTAAGCCGAATGAGTATGTGTGGTATTATTCTCATCAAAAGAGCTCTGAAATTGTCACCATCATTTATGTAAAACACCTTCTGACAACAGCAGGAGGAAATGCAAAAGAGCTGGCACTTTGCTAGGAGAAGTCAATATCAGGCTAAGCACACAGTGACACAGAGGTTGTGTGTTAACCAGGTGCACATTATAGTCAAGGGGGAGGGGGGTGGAATTATTTAAAGTCTTCCAGCTGTAAAACAAAGCAAAAAAAATATTTATTATAAAATGTTTTACCGGGAAGTAATACATTGAGAGTTACCTCTCGTTTTCAAGTATGTCCTGGGCACAGAGTTATGATAACAAATACATGTGTAACCGGTGTTCCCCCACCACGTGGGAGATTCTGCCATTACAGCGTGTGTGGTGCATGCTACCTGTTGGTAAGTAGGAGGGCTGAGTCGTCCGCCGATGGTTGTGGGGACACAGGACAGGTTTCTGGGGTACATACACCCACGTGGTTCTCTAGCAGTGCGGCGCTCCCATCTGCCGCAGGCTCAGATGTATGGAGGCGATCCCCTACGGTAGAAATACCTCTCCTTCCCCAGTAAGATCACACACCAGGTATGAGGTATATGAAACAGGAACGGTTTTATTGGGTCAGCGCTCACAACACGGCCGTGGCCTGCCCAATTATAGTCTCTGAGTGGCTACACCAGCTGTTGTAGGAGGGTCCCTGGACAACCACTACGGGTCAAGGGCCCCCGCAGCTGTCCTGGCTACTTCCCTACCCTCTAGCAGAGGCAGAGGAAAGGTCCACACTCACTCTCCCCAAGGGGAAGGGAACAGAGATGGCAAAATGCTCACGGCACTCTTTGTGTGGCCAGCCTCTCTCAAGTGGGGAGAGGACTACTGAATTTGGCAGCAATCCCCCTTTATACGACCAGGAGGAGGGGACCAGGTCTGATCCAGGATTGGATATAATCCGGCCCTAGTTCCACCTCCTCCCCCCGTCACTCAAGGGTACTGTAGGGGGTGGGGAAAACCCATAATTAGTTCTGGCAGGCCTGCTCTTACCAGAGCTTACTGCCAGAGAGGGATAGACTGGTAGCCAAGAACCAGTCCTGGCTACACAAGGTATAAATACATAGTTACATTAAGTGAACAGGGTTATATATGTAGCGCCCTTACCCTAGACTAAGGGACCAACGCGTGTGAATATACCTGTGGCTCACAGGAGGTCTAAGCCTCCGCTGCTGGGAGCCTGGGGTGAGCTCTTTTCCTCTCGGTACAGCGGCCTCCACCTATGAAGGTACAGCGATGGGCGGGATAACCCTCACAGGAACCAATGCAGCAAAGAATAATACACACAGGTATATACTTAAGCTTTAATGACGCCACGCACATATAGTAACAATAACAATGCCCCAATGCAATACCCACACAATTTATCACGCTAATACAACTACACCAGACAAAGCGCTATCATAGCGTGAAACGCGTAGAGGAGGAGCTGTGTTGCAGTCTGCTGTTTTTAGTGTGTGTTCAATAAAGCTTTTTGTACTACCGGAGTTGGAGTTAACTGCTGTTTGCTGGCACTGGATTACCTCTCCCTCTTTCATACACATGTGGGACCCAATGTCCCCCCCAAAGTCCTGAGGGTGCTCTGGGCACCTAGCCACCCAATGTCCACCGACAAATCACAACCCAAATGTTGAGGTAGCACTACCCACCTTGTTAAGTGTTGGTGCACGGTGGGTACCTTCCTGACAAACGTCCGGCCAGGGAATACTTGTAAAGCGGTCCCAGTCACGACTGACACACAGGCTGTTCTTGGCGCCAAACTATCTCGTGCCTCTCCTGGTGCTTGAGCCTTGGCTTTAATGCCCCACGTGTCGTGTCTACCCTAGAGGAGCCTGGGACTTGTAGTCCGCAATGATGCGTATGTGAGAGTATTGGTAGATTGCTCACTTGTTGGGTGCACGGTAAGAGAAGGAGGAGCAGCCCAATACTTTGTTGAACCTTTGGATCATGAACAGCCTTTTGGAGTCAGATCTCAAGAGATAAATGCTGCGTGTGGTAGGGGTGAGGAGCTTGTTCAGATAGTCCGGCAGCTTGCCAGAAAGTATTCAAAGGCAAGTCAGGAAAGGTGAACCTAGACTCAAGTGATGACCAATCTAGTTCTTGAGCATTTCGCAGTGATGTGTGTTGTAGTTGTATTGGAGGACAAAGCGGATATAGGATCTATCAGTAAAAAAAACCCATTGCTTTCAATGTGATTCCATTCATGAAAGAGGTGGTGCTATTTTGCACCAGTGTTACCCTAGTTTGCAGCTGGAAGACTATTTCCAGTAAGAAAAGAGTCAGACAGCATAAAGTTAAAGATTTTCATCATAAGCAATAAGGGCTTTTATTCCTTTGCCTGTCTGGCAAGCTTTCAATTTGTGAAAGACTATAAGCAAATTACATACGTGTCCACACATGTCTTCTGCTCCCATTAAATTCTGCTATGCCTGCCAACTTCTTTACCTTCTGTGCAAACAACACCATCATTACGTTCCATTGCCTGCTTAGGAGCCGTATGGAGCAGCTATGAATCATGCATGTCTGTAGCGCAGCACAAGCTCTGCTGCTATTGGATGCCAGCCATTTAAAGACTTGGGATGAGACAAGAGCCCAATTCAGACTGTCTCGCACGCGTTAAAGTTAGCAGCTTTCTTGTAATTGTTTTTAAAGCATTGCAGGCTTGTTGACTCCCGTTTCTGCGGGGTTGAGAATGAGCTCACATGAGAAGATAATCCTCTTCTTGTGTGCAGCCTGTTTCCTTCTGAATACAGTACAACTACCAATGCGTATAACTGCTGGGTCAACAGGCCTGGGTCACAAGGCCTAAGCCTCTGCACGGAGAGCCTGGGGCAATATATTATATAGAGTACCTCTTATCAGATGCAGCGCCTCCACCTGCGATGGCTCCCAGCCAGAGCGGGAGATGTTCCTCGCAGGACAATATACAATACTACACACACGCATGTAAAAGAACAGTAGCTTACTAGCTGTACCATAACCATGCATTGTATATCCCTGTTGGTGTGTTAATCGTTCAATGAGACACTATACATACCGCGTCTCAAGGCGCTCACCCTTCCACCGTGTGCCCACCGACCCGTGTCCCAATACCCCAAAGTGAGCTGTCCATGTGTGTGAAACTGCTGCAGCCACAGTATGAATAATATTATAGTTGGTGTACTTAATGGATGTGTACCTGCAGCAGTCGGGCCCGCAAACAGACTTAAAAGGATCCGATGACGATGCAGAGTGCTTGATACCTTCCGGGTGATCCCACACGGATGGCTGTGATATTGCCTGAAGAGGTCTGGTCCCAAACCTCTGGGGATGGGGCTGTGACAGTCTCTGGTGTCTTTCGCAGCTTCACTCACTAATGTGACATGTTCCTATTCTAGTGCATGTCCCTACATTAACTCTGACTGACTGTGACTCAGGGCCTATTGGGCCTGGGGGTATACGGCCTAGTGTAGAGGCTACTTGCCTCTCTACACGATGAGCTCCTTTCTCTTCCCCCTCCCGATCTCTCTGCCTGCGTGCTCCCCTGCGCAACTCCTAACTCTCCTGCAGAGTGTTCTATCGTCCTATTGGCTCCTGGAGTCACTGGTCTGGCTGAGGCTCATGGGACTTGTAGTCTCCGGGCCTAGGTCCCTTCTGATTGGCCCGTGTTCGCGCGCTGCCGCACCCCCTCTGCTCATGCGCGACACCTCTTATCTGACGCTAGCTACGAGACACTCTGACGCATGGCAAGTACCAATGGCTGGCACCCGGACTCTCGGGCCTCCGGTGTACTGAAAACGCTCCCTGCCCACTCCGCAACCTTCCCTTATTCTCCCATTGCAGCGGAGATAAGGTTGAAGCCTGGGGGACCTGGCACATTGGAAACAGACATGGCTGGTTTCAAGATAAAGACGACGAACCATATTTATTGCTCCAAAGTACTTTTCATTCTCGACACAGCTACTGTAGTGCCGACTTGATTCTAAAAAAATCTGGGGCAATACAAACAGACCCAGGTACATCCTGGGTACATGCTGAGTACATTTCAGTGACATTTCTGTGCGAGACTAATGGCCCATCGGATTAACAGCGGGGGGTCTTGGCAGTCCCATTCAAAATGAATGGGATGCCAGGGACCCTGCTGTGTGTTAATCCGATTGGGCATTAGTCTCTGCCAGAAAGTCACTGAAATGTTGCAGCATGTACCCAGGATGCACCCAGGATGTACCCAGCATGTACCCAGCATGCTACCCAGCATGTACCAGCCAGTACCCAGCATGTACCCAGCATGTACACCAGTGTTACCAGCATGTCACCAGCATGTACCCAGCAGATGTACTGATGTACGGCTGTTGGGATAGTCCCAGATTTTCCAAGGCAAGTTTAAGGCAAGTTTTAGAATACTCGTCGGCGACACCAGGTGAAACACCTTCAAAATGGAAGTCCACAGAGACAAATTAATGCAACTACTATGTTTATAGTTAATAGCATTGCGAATCCACTTCACCCCAAACATGGTTCTATCTTTACCATTCTGAGCTTTTTGTTTGTTTTTACAGCTGAATTTACAATGCCACTCTTTTAAAATTCTGCTGTTGCATTCTGGAGATATCATTTATTAAATGGCCTCCCAAGGGAAAGTTAAAATGGCTGCTGCATTCATACTCATTGAAACAACAAAGGTTGCCTGGCAACAGTCAATGCTTCTGAACGACAAGCTGGTGAAACTCAGCAAAAATTAAATATTGAATAAAAGCAACAAGAGATGTCACTCCGTATAACTTAAAGGTTGTCATGATTTCCTTTTGCTTTATCCTTAATGTTTTCATGTAATGTGTAGCCTTACCCCACACCTAAGTGAGATTGGGGTGGGTAGGGGTATCTGACTACTTACAGTGTGGTGCTGTACCTGTTTGGCAACCGGAGGGCTGAGCTTCCGCCACGGGGACCTGGGGTGAATTACTATAATACTACTATATGGTGGCAGCGCCTCCAGCTGCGATGGCTCCAGCAGAGGGAGTTGTTCCTCGAGGAAACATACAAATGAACATATACACTGGAGGTGAAATAGCAAAGGGCTTTACTGAACATAACATATCTTACCACACTTATACTCTAACGCTCATAATACCTTAGTGGCTCGGCCACTTCATCGGGAGTTAAAGTCTCCGTCCCCTCACCGCATGCCCCACACACGGTTCCATGTATGATACTATTAGTATATGCTCAGGTATTAACCACTCGCTACGTGTCCCTAAAGAGTTTAGCCTAAGGCGGGATCAGCGCCTGTTGACCGGTGTTGGTGCACTTGTTGTTAAGGACCTTCCGGTCACGGAGGTAACCGGTACCTCTTCGCAAAGGGTCAGACGAATAGCCGGCTGCCTCCTGGGTCTCAATGTCCAGCCGTCTGCCCAGACGAATCGCCAGCAAAAACTGTCCGCACGCTTGTCCCTGGTCCCTAGCTGTCTACACAGTGACGGGTGATGCTCGCTACCACTATGGCGTCCCGCAGCACAGCAACCTTCGTAGACTTCAGGGAACACTTAGGGGCCTAGGGCGGACCTGTCCTAGCAGGTGGGCACTGACCCCCCGCACCCACTTCACCTCTCCCGTCACACTCCCGGACCCTCTCACAACTTCTCCCGTAATAGCCTGCAGCAACACACATGCCCACTAATGTACTGCACTGCAACCCACTGCACTCACACCGAACTGAGCAAACAACTGACCACACACTGGTACCTGCAGCACTCTGCACTCACAATGTACCTGCATCAACCGACCCTGTCACCACACTGTACTCAGCTACACTGCCACAACCTGCGTACCTGCGAGCTTACACTGCACAACACTGTTGCCTTCTTCTCAGCACACACACTGTCCCTTCTTGTCAGCACTCACAGGCATTGACGCCAGGGACACTGACAAGAACTGCCCCACACTAACACACTAAGGGCAGGGTTACTAGCTTGTGTCCGTCCCTCAGTACCTACCCATACCCTAACATGGGATGGGCCTGCCTGGGACCTGGGATAACTTACTGTGGTGTCAGGAGCCACTTGCTCCCTAACCCGCCTCCCCCTTCCTGTTCTCAGCTCCAACTGACAATGTGTCCCCGCACCATTGTATCACTTCCTCCAAAGGAGAGCTGCATACAACCCATTGGCTGGCTGGCTGCACGCTGATGTGGGTGAAGGGCAATCCCCAGAGGCTGCTGGGAATGGTACTCCACTTCATGGACCTCTGTGAGATTGGGACCGCATGGCGCACCTTTACTGCGCACTGCGCGTTCCTGTAATGGCTTACAGTGGTGTAAGGGGGGTAGGGGAAGCTTGCTACATCTCCCCTGGTGAAAAAATCCAAACGTCCCCGCTGGGGAACGACGTAACTCAGGCATACGGTTTACAATAAAAATGAGGGCATTGATATGTACAACTTATCAACTTGACTTAAAACAAAAGGGTACAGTTTAGTGACATAAGATAACCGAGGCCAAGATGAGTGTTTGTTTTTTAAAAGCTGCTTGCGAGAGACATATGTCGGGGTTGCCCCCTAACGATAATGTCGGGTGTACCTCCTTGACTTTCGTGGAGCCTCCGACAAACTCATGGTCAGGTGCAACAGTCACTGGTTCAATAATGGTTCACTCCCCATGGTGAAGAAATAGCACCAGTGTCTCTTGGCCAGACTCCATTTACCGGCCATCTGCGGATGGATGCAGTAGGCCAGGAGATTCGACCTTTCCAGCAGTCACAACATGGTGAATGAAGCGCTCCTTTTGTGCTTAAAGGAGGCAATTTTCACTGAATAAATACCAACACGGTCCTTGTCCATAAGAACTTGGGAGAGGTTCCACTGGGGAGGAAGCGAGCAAGTAAGTAGCAATGTCTCTGTATCAAGTCTCGGTTACATCCTGAGGGGGTAGAGTAAAGGGTTGATACCTACACAGCGTGATTCCCGGGTGGCCACAGGTATCGGGGACGAAGTCAGTTCCCATCGCTGTCTTGGGAACTGTGACCCAGACATCTTTGGAAGTCCTCAATTTCTGGACTACTTGGGAGCGGTTGGATCCCAGTCCCGGGACATTTGGGTTGGAGCGCACGGGCTCACACCAGTTCAACACAGTAATACCTCTATAGCAGCACTGGACATCATGAGTCGGGGTGTACTTCCTCTTCACATGGACGATAGGTGGTGGGTACTGTCCAATCGCACCCACTGGACAGCGGTTTCAAAGGGGACACTCCGCCAGGACGCGAATGCCGAGTGGAGCCAATCGCCCTTGCTGGCCAGACTTAGGAGCTACCGTGCTCCTCGGCACCTGGAAGCTCAAATACCAAACACCCCTGGGGCAGTCAACGAACACTTGTCGTCATCGGTACTTGATCCCAAGCCTAGGAACAAATCTTAGGCCGGACTGGCCGTCGTAGGGCCACAGGCCCACAGCGGCGAGGCAAAACGGTCTTTGTCCTCAGCTTCACTTGTCATCTGTGGTTGGTTCCATCTGTGGGTCCGGCATAGACCTGAATCGGGAACCGCGGTATTATGTCGCTCGGGCCCTCCGTAGTGGAGATAGGTTGGTTAGCGGCATCTTCCTCTGCGGATTCCGTATAGCAAACAGCGCATGGTTTTAGGAAAATGCTGTACTCGCAGCAGGCACACTTGGGGACACAAGCTCAATCGCCATTTTTTCGGGAAATCACACTTGGGGGATAGGCACCTGACGTACCTTTTCCTCCATTTCCTACCTGAAAAAACCCCTTCGTGGTCGCTGAAGGGATCAAAGTTCATACCACCGGCGAGTTAAGGTTTCTGTAAGCAAAGGGGGCCACAAAAGAAACGTTACATACAGTCCTTCCGTGACAAACACCATACAACTGAGGCATGTGCGTTGCTGAAATCTGTACTTTCCTCAGTGGAGACGCATTACTGATTGAGACTCAATGTGCTGGCTCCCCAGGGTGGACCTACAGGGAGGAGCACCTCTTTCAAGGATGTGTCTGATCTGCGCTGAGCCACTCACGCGCAGGGGTCGGGCTCTGGTTTTTTCGCGCCAGATACGACAATATTCTGCAACAATCTACACAGTCTGGTGCATCTCCATGAACTGGTGCTGTTGGAGTGTGGAGACCGCCATCTTAGGTGTGAATCCTGCTTGAGGGGCCTCCATTTTATCACAGTCTCATCAATTTACACTCTGACTCTCTGCATAGATAGGGGGGTAGCCTTTGGTTTTCCTGGAATTTCAGGGTACGATAACAGGTACATACTTTAGTTGAGGGTTCCAGTGGAGCAATATTTTGGATGGGCTCCTTCTCTTATTAAATCTTGGCGGAAGGGGGGGATAGGATGGGCGTGGTTAACAGCAACTTCAGAGACAACGCTTATGGATGTCTACACAAATTATTGATCGTAGCAGCAAACATCAGGCAACCACTCAACATGTTTCGTCCAGACTATGCCTTTTTCAAAGACGGTGCCCCCTGTTACCTCTATGCGGCTTACTATTACCCAAATCCCTGTTGTCAATACGGAGAGCTATTGGTTCATTAAATCAGGCTGGGTCTCTCTTCAATCAAGTTGCCATAAAGGTGTGTGCACTAATCCTGTTAGCCGCCTCGGGTTACACGGGTAATTCCCAAGTCTTATTAAATTGTTCGGCCCTCAACCAAACACTGAGCCACCAACTCCGTATGCATTACGAGAGGCCCCGACTTTTTTGCCACCCCATAGCGTGGGGTCCTGACCCAATATTAAGCAAATATCACAGGAGGGAGTGTCAGCAGGAAGCGTCTACAGCAAGGGTTTGTGGGGCGGGACTGCCCATTGCATGCCTCGTACGACTTCTTGGCAGGATTGGCAATGAAGATAATGAGAAAACACACATTTATACTGAATTCAGGGCACCCGGTCTGCATATCAGCAGTTGCCTCCAAATGAACCCTCTTACCCCACCCTAAGTGAGATTGGGGGTGGGTAGGGGTTATCTGACTACTATCAGTGGGTGCATGTACTGTTTGGCAACCAGGAGGGATGAGCTTCAGCCACGGGAAACCTTGGGTGAATTACTTTAATTACTAATATAGGTGCAGCGCCTCACTGGCGATGGCTCCCAGCAGAGGCGGAAGTTGTTCCTCGCAGGACACATACAAATGAACACATACACTGGGTGTGAAATAGCAAAAGGGCTTTATGGAAAATAACATATTATCTTAACACTTATACTCTAACGCTCATATAAACATTTAGTGGCTCGGCCACTATCATCGGGATTAAGTCTCCGTCCCCTCCACCGCATGCCCACCACACAGTGTCCATGTATGTACTATTAGTATAGGCTCATTCTTTAACCACGAGTCGTGTTCCCCTAAAGAGTTTAGCCTAAGGGCTGGGATCAGCGCATGTTGGACCGGGTTTGGCACATTGCACTTGTTGTTATAGTACATTCCGGTCCGGCAGTGACTGGTACGTCTTCGCAAGGGTCAGACGAATAAGCGGCCTGCATCTGGGTCTCATGTCCAAGCCGTCTGGTCCCAGACGACTCGCCAGCAAAAAACCTGTTACGCCACGCTGTCCCTTGGTCCCTAGCTTCTACACAGTGCCGGGTGTCACTAAGGACTCTGTAGCATTGGGACACGTGCGTATCTTTACTGCGCTACGCGCAACTGTAATGGCCTACCGCGGTGGTAAGGGGGGTAGGGGGAGCCTGCAGTAATAAAGCGAATGCATTCAGGGTTTTTTTTTGTGCTTTTACAATAGTAACTATGGATTCTATGTACAGTATTTATAGGAGAGCGCTAATTCTTTGCCTTCTGGAAAAGTAAGATGACCATTGGTAAAACAAACAACGACTGTAGACGTAAGGTCGATAAATGAAAGAATTGGTGATTATTACGGATAACGCAATTGCATTTATTTGCCATACTGTATAAAGCCATAGTCTTCTCACTCACAGCGCCACTTCTTGTTGTCGCTCCTATGGCAAGTCCCTATGACTGGCTTTCATATCTTAGGACAGGGGTGGCCACCTGTGCTGACGCAGCATAACATGGAAAACCTGACCTGTTGGTGGCCCGTGATGAATGGTGATTGGCCATCTGTCTGCTAGAATAAATTAAACCCTACTTCTTGACTTACAAAGCACTCAACAACGCTTGTCTACCATTGATCATCTCGACCATTATTCCAGATATTTACCCCTAAATTCCTGTACGGGGGGCCCCTTCCCAGGACATCCACCTTTCCTCCTGCTTATTACATCGACTCTCACTATCGTCTACAAGACCCTCTCTCGGAATCCCCTGTGGAACCGAGACATTCACACAACATCCCCCGCAGTTAATATGGGCGAGGCTTGAAGATGCAGAGACTTCCCAGGCGACAAGCAGGAGAGACGAGCTGCATGTCAGCACTGTTAGTCCCTGGAAAGAAACATTTCAGACGGGACTACTGGGACAAAGAACACCCAATCGGCAGTAAAGGGAACCGGAGTATTGCATCAAGACCCAAATGCTCACAAGAGACGAGCGGGTGAGCGGCGGGGGGGGACAACCCGCCAAAGACTTTCAAATGTTAATGTTGTCTATAGTTGTATATAATCCCTCAATAAATCTAGGGAGAGAGGCATGTGCTGAAAAGGAAACAAACCTGAGGTACTGGTGAGGAAGATACAGTATGCAATAGGCCTTTGCAACTAATTATAAATGAAGCCTCTAACAGGATTCCATCCCAACTATATATAGAGTTGATAAGCTAAGTGTTGGCAACAACCTGAAGGCCTGGGAATGGTTGTCAGACCCAACAGAACTACAAAGCCCACAACACGTTTTAGAACTGCAGCTCTGATCGAGGTGGGGGGGTGGTTTACGAGGAGTGCGGAGGTGGAGGCTGCCCTGGTCCCATATGCTCAACCGCGGTTAGGGGACCCAGGACACCAGGTCCACCAAGAAGATTGTCCCGACGGAGGCGGGCGGAGGTGCGGACCGCAGTGGAGGTTACCGGAGCGGACCAGGTTATTACCCATACCCCACTGGCCGGTGCTGCTAAGGAATCGAGGGATTACCCAGCGGAGGAGCCGTGCAGTCATAGTAGGATGAGGAGACAACATGGTAACAGTGGCGATTGCGCGGCCGGCGAACCACCCCAGCTTTTAACTAGTAAGAAGTTACCACTTACCTTTGAGATGGAGCAGACGAGCTCCAGAGGCCCCCAGACGGCGAGCGCGGGTGCGGCCGGAACCGCATAGAAGTCCCACGGCCGTGCCGACTACCAGGCGGCGGAGATGGGATCGAGACGCTCCGGAGGCAACCGCAGAGCATCGCCAAGACAGCGGAGCGGTTAATACGAGGACCACCCAACACCACTTTTCCCGACGAGGTGAAGGGAGGAAACCTGTGGCGAGAGAAGGGTTTGAGGCATACCCTGCCCGTCTGTGACCCGGTTTCGCGGTCCTCAACGCACTTCCAGGAGCGAGACCAAAGGAAGCGGATGGAGAACTTCGCGGCGACCAGCGATGAAGTACTTCCGGGTCAGACTGGCGCAGAGGCCGGAAGCTTTGATTGATTCATAAGGAGAGCTGGGACTGGAAGCTGCGTTAAAGAGTTTAAAGCAAAGTAGCCAAGCGCGGAGCTCAAAGCTGTTGCCGAAAGAGCCAGTAAGAAATTAACTACAGGTCGTGGACATCGCCCGACTAGAGACAATGCTAATGGACCTTGGCGATTCCCATGGTCACCGACCCTAGCGCCATTGGCCCCGGCCACGGCCCCTGCCCCATCAAGTGCTATGCACTGGGTCCTGTGGGAGGTTACGCCGGATAAGACGCCCAAGTTTTCAACTGATTGGCAGGATTGGGTGACAGTATGCGGGTCTGATGGGGATGAACCTTGTTCAATGTTGTAACATGTACCTAAAAATCCACTGTGTTTTAATCCTGTTTCCTAGATGGAGGGCCCGAGGGTCCCAGTCTACTGCAAAGAGGTACACGTAGTCCAAAAACCACCTAAGATGAAACACCACGTCTTATAAGAATGTCATAGAGGTATAGAAGCAGAGGCTCGCACCTCTACAGAGGCAGCGACATATGTGTATCTTCCAACGCAGGAGAGAGTCTGAGGAAGGATGCGTGTGTCATCAACTCATATGAGCACGAGATAATGGTGGCCACGTTATTCAAGGGTATGAGAAGGGATGGAACCGCACCAGATTCGGTAATAAAGGAAAGATATGTAGATCACTGGTGGGATGTAGGCATCTATTCTCCACCGGAGGTAAGCCGACGAGTTAGGACAACAGGTGAGAGATATCATGAAAAAGGTGATTCCCACAAAGGCTCATTTATTTCGTACGATGAGGTTTGCCACCTGAGGAGCCCAAAGTTCTGCGTACTGCAGGCAAGGCTGGGAATAGGAATCTTACTAAATTAAGTAGGAAGACAGAGCCATAGCGGCGACCGATACCGGCAATCTCAGGATATGAGTTTCCATACGTGCCAGAGCGATAATGGCAGTGGAGATCGAGGACCAGAGAAGATTACCTGGGCTCCGAGAGATGGACAGTCCTTGCACACTTGGGATACGTGTGGTAAAACACTACTTACATACGGGGGATAAAATATGTTCGGGATAAAGGGCTTGGCGTACAGGCAGGAATATATTCATGCAAATGTCCGGTACAGACGGAGACTGGAGCCTGTACAACCTTCTTTGTTAAAATTTGGATCACAAACAGTCGGGAAAGTTGAAGAAGCATGATCCCCGTCATTATTATTGAGTTAGGGTCTCCCTGTTGGGAGTTTCCCATTGTGTTATGTCGCCAGCATGGGGGTGTTACAGCTGGTGTACACCAATATTGATTAACCTGATTATGTTTTGTAGGTTCACAGGATGTCACCGCAGGATGTACAGCAAATTAGGTCCAAGTGGGGAACATTGGAATTCCACCTGATGGAGAGTAGAGTGTAGAGCATGGTAGAATCTGGGGGCTATCTTGGTATATTCATGTGTGTAAACTATGCTAAGGGCAGATTGCGGATTGACATGGGTTTCCCGCTTATGACAATGGGTTGTGTAACGTGAAGGTAGGTTCAGTGACCCTGTGTCCAATTGACAAGAGAACACAGGGGTGGGCCTACTGGAGGTTACATAAAAGCAGTAGTGTCAATTCCTATTTAGGGGTGAGAAGTGTGTCACAGAAGTAGAAGTGACAGTGTTAAGTGAGTTAGGAAGCAAGAGGAGTGATCAGCTATGAGGTAGAGATGGATTCCAACTTTAGTTAGTGAGGTGGGCCAAGTGACCTCTCACCCTGCTAGGGGGGAGGGAAGAGTAGCCCCACACTGGGTGCCTTGGTCCAGAGTGGTGGCGGGAGGACCATCACAAGGTGGAAACAGTTAGTGGACCTGAGGCATCACTGTACCTGTCGGATGCTGCTGCTGCCCCTGGGAATAAAGACTGCTGATTGAAAAGGACCAAAAAAAACCCTGTTGTGGGAGACTGGGAAAGCTCTCAGACCTGTGTGGGAACTCTGTGTAAGGAGTTCCACCCCGCATTTGGGCTTAAAAGATGGGGTGCTGCATCATTGACACAGAATGAAGCATACACCCCAGTAAACCTGTTCATGTTATTCCCACAAATGTCATCGCGGGAGATTCATGGCCACTCCTGTTGCACGCAGGTATGACCCACACAAAGACACCTAGCCAGAACCCGAGAAACACCTTAGGGGCCCCGATCTGCTGATTGGGAGGGGGAGGAAAAGGCCTATACAGGTATCGAGAATTGTGAGATTTGCAATGTAGTATTCAGAAAGTTCCGAAACATGCCAAACTTGCTTGGCGAAGTGCATTCTTCCGAGAGGATGACTCCCCGCTCAAACCAAACCAGTTGCGGGAGGTAAAAAAAAAAAAGCTCAAATCGAGCTAAACCTCATATCCTAGTACCTCCAATGATCCACATCACGGCTGCAACTCGAAGGTTCTATCTCGACTGAAGGGAACGGAACAAAGCGAGGATGGGGATCCGCGATGTGCGTGAAGCAAAAAAGTTATCTTACTACATCGGAGTGAATTCCGGCTATTAATGTTGACAGATCGGACACCCTGCTTCAATCCTATGTAAGAAAATCTTTAGACAGCCAGCTTATACCTTGCGGGTAATGCCCATGGGAATGGGGAAGGGGTTTAAATATAAGTGCCAAGTTTATTGGGGGTCGAGGGGGTCGGTGAAGGTGAGTTAATTGGCCCACGGTGGGTGTTTATGCCTCGCTTTTTTTTTTTTTTTTTTTTTTTTTTTCTTTTTTTTTTTGTACGAGGAGGGTTGCGGGCGGGTCAACCCCTTCATTACCTGTGAGGTACTTATTGCAAGGGAATGAATAGGGGTTAACCCCTCCCAATATCCACCTGGTAGCGCATAAACACCACCACGGGAAACTTCCCAACCTTCACCCACCCCATCTACCCACAAATACAGCTTTTAAAATACAAACAGCATTACAGTAAATACACCCATTGATTGCAAGTGTGCGTTTAACCTATGCCCTCATGGGCGAGCAATGATAACCCCATGGAAATGAATGGGCACCTCTAATACCACCTCGTCTACCCCCAACATAATAAGTACAATAATATGCGTCAAAATCCCAGATCCAGATATGGATAATGAGCATGAGACCATCAAAACAATAAAACTAATCACGTAGCAAAAGTCAATAAAGGGGTAACTTACCTCTGACAGGATGAAGGCCGCTCATTTTTCTCCATCTTTGTCCTCTGCACTCATCCATTGGCAGGAACATTTAAAAAAAAAAAAAAAACTAACACCTGGCCACTAGTGGCGGTTAAGTAACCCCTACAGTAAATTAAGGGTTATCACGCTTTTCACGCGCGCAGACAGAAAAGGGGAGGGGGGAAAAGAGGGGAAATGAAGTGCCAGTACCAAGCACCGCAAAGGGACACGTCACACTGGACGGGTAAGGAGGGATATGTACCACGGGAAAGTGAGCAGAGTGAGTGCTAAAACTTCCATACCACAATGCTGCGCAAGTGCGGGGTCCTTCCTGTAGGTTCTTCTGGCAGCAAAGTGATTTGTTTGATTTGAAAAAAAGTAATTCTGTTTCTCTTCAAGAGAGAAAAAGTGGAACTTTCATGATGTTAATTTAAAATCCAACTTCTATTATGGAGGGATCTATATTGAAAACATTATTTTTGCTTAATGCCCCTTATAATACATGTTTTTTTTTCTCACTGCAATGACACCTAACCTTATTTTTTTTAATGATATTACACAATGCAAGGAATGAGCCACCTTACCATGGATAACTGGTTTTGGTTCAAATTATTTCATTATTATTATGTTCTGACTAATAAAATCATAAAAACAGGGTGGCGAATGACATTTTAGGTACTGTTGCTGCAATCCTGATTTGGGGGGGCATTGGATCTTTACAACCACATTGGCCTCTTACACAGCATGATACATATCACGTAATTACCATTGAGGCCCCTATTAATCAGTGTGGAGGAGTGGGGTAATGCATCTTCTTCAGTGATACTCAAGTGAACAGAAGGTGGTGACATTGTTCGCGGGGTTACTCCACTTCTGACTGTCTATTGATAGACGCCTTAGCCTTCTATTGCATGGAAAGAGATGTGTTTTCTAATAGAGGACAAGCACTGCAGGAGGATTGAACAATACGTATAGAATAGAATTAGGCTTATGCTGTGAGTGACACTTAAAACAGAAAGAACTGGTTTATAAGGGTGGTGACAGACACTAAAATACACAGAGCAGTTTAAAACATTATTACAAGATTCGTGCCGAAAACCACAATACAACATATTTAAGTGCACAGTATATCAATGGCCATTTCATACTATTAGATATATCTAAATATATATTATGATATATATATATATATATAGATATATTATATAATGAAATTGCTACATTAGAGTTTTATCCAGGACTTTTAAAATGCTTTTTTGCTGCAGTTTCTCTTATACAGCACAGTTCGTGCTTCATGACAGGTCTATAAAATTACAAAAGATGAGAGAAGGGAGGGGAACAAGGCATCCCAATAAGGTTTAAGGCCTGGTCTGTAACCCTGAGTGGAGGGGTCCCCTGGCAGATACATAGAACCATAAGCAGCCAGGGGCCAGGCGCTAATGTAAAATAAAGTCACCCCTGCTGTTAATGTTTAACTTCCCTTTGCCCTAGAAACGAGAAAAACTTCTCTGTGTATGTTTATGTAGGGATATTTGGGTCGAAATGCAATTATTTGTGTTGGCAGGAGTTTGGGGGCCAAAGTTACCGGTAGGCCCCAATTTCTCAACGGAGTGCGAGGCACCATTTTGTGGTACTGCGGGTTTGGAAATACACAGAGGTGGATGCCCAGTGTCCCCCAGACAACTCCTGGTTTTCGAGCTTCAGATATCCAGATCCTCTTTCCCCTTATAAGTATTACAGTCCCCAAAGTCCATTTATTTATTAAAATAGTTTTTTTTAAGGTTTGTTGTTTACTAAAATGTCGATTCAGTAGCCCAGGCATCCATATAGGTGCCGGAAGTCTGGATAGAAAGCTAGTTCACAGAGGAGACAGGGTATGTTGAGACGGTTGTCGGGGTGTGCTAAGTGGGACAGGGCAGGGAGGAGAAATTCTGGACACCCTGCAGGAGGACACTTCTGGTTCTGAAGACTCCAGTGGGAGCCTGACCAGTACGTGGCCAATGGGTTTGACTGGGGAAGAGGCAGAATGTCGCGCGCTCCATTGGTGGTCAATTGTAGTTGTCGCCACAGGGCACCTGAGTCGGCTGGCACGCCCCCTCCTCTGATTGTCAGCCCAAAGGACGAGCCCCTAGTCAATTGTCTGGCAGAGAGGAAATTCCCACGCTCTGATTGGTGGCTCCCTTCCTACTTCCATGCTGAAACATAGACGCGGAAGGTATGTAAGGAGAAAGAAGCCCCAGTCAGAGAACCAGCAGATCTTGTGTTTGGGAAGGGCTTTTTCAAAAGTTGCTCTGTTGTGAATAGCCAGAGCAACCCGCTTCATTTTGGAGCTAAGAAGAAAGACTGCTTAGCTGAGGCTAAGTCAGACGCGAGGTCAAGTCTTGTTTTAGAAAGTAGCATTATTGATAAAATAGTAAATCCTTATGAGTCCAGAAACTTGAAGGTTGCAAAAGAAGTGTGGTATTCCCGTGGCTCTACCTATGGTAGGTCTTCCTTCTCAGAGGCTGAAGAATGTAGGAGTATGGTCTTGTCTCTGAGACTGAAATTCGCTGTTTTTGGAGGGCAACCTGGTTACCTGATTAACGTGTCCACCAGCTTTCCACAAACAGCAAATATTCTATCCAGGCTTTCTAATAGAAAGATTGTCTGGCTGATGTAGACTAACAACATATGTGTTGCCAGTGAGGTGGTGAGTATGATTGCATGAGATGCATCGTAGAGGTATTCTAGCCAAATCGAAAGTAAGGGAAACACACTTGAGAATTTGATTTCTGTACACCAAGCAGTTTCTATTTGGGTCAATCAGAGTGGCATGGATATGACACGATTGATGCCGAGTGTGGGCGTTGCTGAATATTCTTCTTATGACAACATGCAGATTGTTTATGTATGGGACCTTAAATTTGACACCACCATCAATGGAATGATTCTCTTGGACAATATAGCACACGGGATAGGTTCACTTAGGTGGATTGTTCCAGCCTTTTAATCTTCTGGATCAAAAGGCATACATGAGGTGAAACATCTGTGTAAAGGTATATCTTTTTTTCGGATGTTACCAGTCCCATGGATCACCTTTTTGATTGCAGATGTGAACTGGAAAAAAAAATCTGGGCTTTTTGGGCTTCTCCATAGACATTCAGGTGTAGTAGTTTTCTTCTTGGGGAGGGGTGGGGGCTGTATATATTGGTGGTTATTGTTTGGGGGGTATATAATTTGTTTGTGGTATTGTTTGGGGGTATATATTGTGTGGCTATGTGGATGTATAGGTGTTGGGTGGGTTATTGTTGGGGTCTATGGTGTTGTTTGGGTATTGTTGGGGGAACGTAGTATTGGCTATGGGTATTGTGGGAGGTATATTGTGTGGTTATTGTTGGGGGTATGGATTGTGGGGGTATTGTTGGGGCATATGTTTTTGTGGGGTTATTGTTGGGGGGTATGTATTGGGGTGGGTATTGTTGGGGTAATGTATTTGGGGGGTATTTGTTGGGGAGTTGTAATTGTGTGGGTATTGTTGGGGGCATAGGTATTTTGTGGTGTATTTTGTTGGAGTATGTATGTATGGGTTAGTGTTGTGAAGCTTTGGATTTAGAGTACTGTTTATTGTGGGTGGTATCCCCTCTTGTTTTGGTATAGGTTGTTTCCCCTGGCGCGGTACTGTTTTGTTATGTCGTTATGTATGAGGGTAGATTGTGTTGGGGGGGATTGTGGAGCACCGTCCATGTATTGTGCTCGGTATCGTTGGGTGCCGGTGGGTTATTCCTT